>JAHLSL010000068.1:4542188-4574930 GCA_025920805.1 Petroica traversi
TCCCACCCCTCCAACTTTTCATCACCTGTCTGTTCTGAAGAGCTTGTAGCAATCCATTGCAGCACTCCAGTCATATAAGTTATCCCACCCCTCCAACTTTTCATCACCTGTCTGTTCTGAAGAGCTTCTAGCAATCCATTGCAGCACTCCAGTCATACAAGTTATCCCACCACGTTTCCATGATGGAGACTGCATCATAGCTTTCCTGTTGAACAGTGGCTTCCAGCTCCTCTTGTTTGTTATACATGCACTTCAGCTGGCCTGCTGATTTCACCCAACTCTGGCTTACAGTGCTTAGGCTCATCTTTGGAGAGCCTGGTTTAATCCCCTTACCCCTTTAAACGTAGTTTAAAGCCCTTTCAATCAACCCTGCCATGAACATTGCCCTGCCATGGGACCAATAGGTCTAAAAAATGACTCAACAAAAAACAAATACACAAAGGCAGAGTTTCTCCATCCCCCAGAGCTTTGTGTTGAGCCCTGCTAAACAGACACACGGATACACAGTGCAACTAAGGGCAAGAATCAGTGTTATACCAGAAGGGGTAAAACTGACTGAGGTTGACACTGACTCTGCAATACCTGTCAGATCTGTGAAGATCCCTGAACACTGTGGAATTATGAGATTAATTATTTAATGGGTAAACAATGACAATGCCATGATAACCTGAGGTTTGCTGCTTATGAATTGGCAAGCTCAATCACACAAGGTACTAATCAGGAAATTTTAAGCTTATTAACATTTCTTTATGTTAATGTTATGCACCCAACTGACCCTTGGGTGCTCTGGGAGTTACCATCATCCTGAGTTACCATAAAATCAAGACAGTTTCACACTGTTTCAGCTTCCAACAGGAAGGAGTTCCAAGTGGCCATACTTGGAACCAGCTTCACTTACTAAGAAAGAAGTTGCAGCATTATCATTATCATTAGTCCTACTTTGCCTCAAGGTCCTTCCCCAAGGGAGTACCTGGGGCTCAACTGTCCTTTCAGAGGGGGAATTCCACCCTTCTCTCCTGCTCTGGTGCCTCCCCTCGGACAGCAGCAGAAAAATCCTCAGGAAATAAATATCGGACTCAGAGAGCCAGTCCATATCTCAACTTTTCCCCTAAATGACCATTCCCCATAACTTTTAGTTCCTCTCTCAGCCCTTCTGGGAACAGCTGTACTGCTGATGCCCCCATTTCTTGCCACCTGCACCTGAGAAGATCTAGGGGGATAGGAAGAGCTTGCTGGTCCCTGTGTGCATAGGGATAAAGGAAAAAGACTGGTTCCTTTCAAGTAGCACTACATTATCTACTTGTTCAGGAGAGAAAGAAATAACAGAGACCTGCTTACCTGCCTTAGTCAGCAAAGATGAGCACTGATATGGGAGAGGTATTTTTCCTCTTGCCAGAGAAATTTCCAGCTGCAGAATGAAAGGAAAATGAACAGAAGAATTAGATTCTGAAGTTTAAATGTGGTTTTTTCTTTGCCTAAACTTTGCTGCCTGAAGGTCACATCTCTTCTGCCATATGAAGGCTCAGTATTGGTGATGTAGGCAATTAGGTGCAAATGGAGCTTCCATGTCAGTGAGAGTTTTAAGGTAAGCAGAGATTCTGCTCAATGCCCACAAAATGTGCCCTGTTTTAAAATAAGGGCTAGATTTTACCTCTTGTCAGGTAAGAATGATCTCTACGTCTTCAATCTATAGATGAGAGGTGAACTTTGATCAGCTCCTTAAGGAAATAACTTTGCAGAATGAAACTGAAGTAAAGACAAACATCCAAGGATTAACTCGGGGCGTGGCTCTGTTTGAAGATCAAGGATCATTTTTCTCTAAGACTGATTTGTCTGTTGGCAGGTTAGCTAGGGAATGAAAGCAAAGTTTTCCTGGGACTTCACAGTCACCCTTTAGAGGAATGAACTTGAAATGGGTGCAATTCTGTTTTTCTAGAGGATGACATTTGAAGTACTCTTGGATTCCCACTCAACTTGCCCCTTTATGTCACTTTTCACAGCTGTTTCTTCCTTCAAAGACTGTGCCAGAAGTATTTATTATTGTCCTAGACATTATTTGTTTTTGGGGAAGTCCTTTGTGACTAATTTGATATCCTACAATGAGCCACCTGCCTCATGACAGAAAGATGTTGAATTAAGCTTTCCTGGGTTATAGTGAGGCTTTTGATAGTGATCCTGACATCAGCCTTCTGGACAAGGTGCCCAGCTGTGAGACAAGTACCCTAAGTGAAGAACTGCCTGATTCCAGACCTCCAAGGGTTCTAGAAAACACAGTTATATCTGTCTGGTGGGCTGTCACCAGCTGAGTTCCTGAGGGTTCAGTCCTAGAGTATGTTCTGTTCCATGTGTTTATCAGTGGTTTGGGTGGAGGAATTGAATGCACCATTAGCAAGTTTGCTGATGATTCTAAACTGGAGATGCTGTTGAGTTTCTTGAGGTTCAGAAGGCTTTGCAGAGGGGTCTGGATGGATTGGAGTGTTTGCAATTGACAAAGGCATAAGATTTAACAAGAAAAAAATGTTGGCATCTGTACTTAAGACAGAGTAATGCCAGACACAAATATAGACTAGGAGAGGGGTAACTACAGAGCAGCCCTGCAGAAAGTTTATCAAAGACATCAGAACCAGTGGTAAAGGGAGGTGATGATTCCGCTGCGCTGAGCATTGCTGCATCCTCACCTCATGTGCAACTCTGGACCCCCTATTTAAGAAGAAGGTGGAGGTATTTGAAGAGTGGCAGCAAAACTGATGCAAGGGTTGGAGGAAAAGTCCTGTGAGAAGTTGCTATGGAAAATTGAAATCCCTTCTCCTTAGGTGGCCTTTGCCAAGAATCCACAGAGCCTCTGGGACAGTAATGATGGGGTACTTTGAGCCACTCATTCCCAATCAGGCTGATTCCAGTCTCCAATACAGTCAGTTGCTGGCATCCTGCATCATTCCAGAAATACAGACAGGTTCTGCCCCTCTGTAACCTGATGGCATTGGGATACCCTGTGTCTGTCAGAGCTTTGTACTATGGTAGGGTAGCTGTGCCAGGCCATCAGATGCACACACTCCAGTAAACCTGTTTGTCCCTCTCCTCCTCCTGGCTGGATTTAGGGTCTCCCTGGTTCTGATCATAGGATTGTCTGCTTACTTCATGTAAGAACAGCTTAGAATGCTTTTCTGTAGGATCAGGCGCGAGATCAGCACTTTCATTCTGTCTGGGAAATTGACAGCTGGAGATTGGAGAAGCTGAGTGGAGGAAATGGGAGTGAGCATCTCTTGCGCTGGCTCCCAGCAGTTTGTGGGCTAAATGGCACATGCCTTTTGTTTAATGTGACACTTTATTTCTAAGTCACTTGAGCAATCTATAAAGAGCCAAGAAAATTCAACCCATATATCGGCCACCCAAGAGGGAAACTGAGTTCACCAGCCCCATGATGGTCATGGCAGTCCTCACAGTTTTATGCAAGGAAGCCTAAAACTTTCAAACTTAGGTAACTTTTCAAGTTTAGCCAAGGCCTAAACCTGAATGTTCTAGGAGACCCAGAGCCTGGATTGTACATTCGAAGGCACCACACAAGGCACATTGTGTGGTGAAATGGAGCAGACAGGAACAGGTTGGTAATGCTGAAAAGAGCCTGGGGAAAGTTCCAGTGCCAAGAGATGCTCTGCAAGCTCCATACTCAGCCTGAGACCTGTTCTGACCCATGTAGAGCTGACAAGATGCATTAATCGCTGCTGTGTCATCAAGATGGGGGAAATTCAGGAGAAGCCCCATCCCTGCTCCTAGTCCTGACTGGGCATGTAGCTGCTCGGACACAGGTGTGTCCTGATGCCCCTGCCCACCCCAGCACCAGTGGACAAGATTTGTGGCATATTGAAGGCATTTTTGGGGTGAATTAGGCTGGTTCAGGTAGAGGAAAAGGGACAATTTGGGGGTCTTTCTGGTGTGTCCCTGCATTCCCCCCCCAGTCCAAATCTCCTCCCTGTATTGGTATTCCCTGCCCTGCCCCTAATGGTCCCTCTTGTGCCCCCTGCAGAGGGGGGAGGTATCCCAAAAATCTGCAGTCTCGGGTTTATGGAAAGGACCCCACCCCTTCCCACCTTCCCCCCCCCGCACCCCGCAGACCTGCTCTTGGGATGGCAGTGACTATAGGAAAGGGGCATACCCCAGTGGGACATTTCTGGGTCAGCTCTAGACAGAAATGTGAGGGTCAAACTGTTTGGCACTGGGCTTTGGGCCTCAAAGCTGCCAAAGCCAGGCCGTGCAGGGAGCTAGGGGGTGGAAAAACCCTGGCTGTTTCCCAGAGAGGGCTGGCTTCACTCAGAGGCTCAATCTTACCTGGCACAGGGAGCGTGCCCCAGGCTGTGACTGACACCTGCACACCTAAGGATTCAGAGCGTGTGTTACAAGCCACAGCTGTGGTAGGGACAGAGACATGCGTGGCCACAGAAGTTGCCATGCCACTGTCTTTATCCTGTCCCTGCTGCTTCTCCTCCAGCTACCATGGGGGCAGGAGCTCCCACCCACCTGCTTCTTTAGCAAAGGAAGGGACACTGCGAGGTCTCATAGAAGCCAGGGGCCACTGTGACGCAGCATGGCCACAAGGAACCCATGGTGTGTTGTGACCTCATGGCACCCAGGAGACCCTTTGTGATGCTCTGGAACTTCATGGAACCCTGTCTCACTGTGACATCAGGAAGTACAGGCAAGCCTGGAGATGGTGGTGACACTACGGAATCTGACGGAACCTTGGGGACTGCTGTGACACCGTGGAAACTCAGGGAACCCTGGAGACCATGGGGATGCTATGGAATCTGAGGGAACCCTGGGGATCACTGTGACACTACAGAATCTGGTGGAACGGAAGTGCCATAGTGACACTGTGGAGCCTTTTGGGAGTAAGGACACCTTGGTGGGAACCCACGTGATCATTAATCCTGGCAGGAATCTGCTCCAGGTGGGCTCTTCTCTCCCAGATTCCACAGGTCCTACCAGGATGCTGCTGCAGCACTGGCTTGCCATAGGATCCCTGCTTCCTTTGTGGATGGTTTTGGGGAAGGATACAATCCTTCTGCACTATCTCTTCCACAAAGCCACTGGAAAAGCCACTGGACAATCCTGAAGTGCAGTGGAGAAAAATCACAGACGGGCACACAGAGGACATCTACACGTATGGGCAATTTGGGGTTGAGCCAGTGCAGAAATACCGTGGACATACATCAGTGCCAAAAGATGGATTTGACACTGAAGAAGGTCCAGCCGGCAGATGAAAGAATGAACGGTTGCATTGTGATACCCGGGGACTGCAGCGCTGATACATCCACGAAGCTCAGCACTGCAGGTTGGAAACCACCACTTTATGAGATTCAACTGTCATAGAAAAAAAAAAGAAAAAACCCTTCTTGTGTACCCTTTTTCAAACCATGCACAAATTGTGAAAAAAAAAAAAGCAAGTTTGTGCTCTATGCGTTGCTTGTATCTTAAAATGTGGTAGATTATCATCACCCCAGGATGGTATACACATTCGTATTTCCTGGCAAGGGACATTTTGGTTTGCTTTGTTTCACTTGCAGTAAAAACGTTTGTGAAAATAATTTTAAAGATTGAAAGAAATACCATCAAGGTGTTACTATAGAGGACTTGCTAACCATTTCCTGCCAGTTTATCAGATGATCACAATGCTAACGATTTATATAAAATTGCTCCTTTCAATATGGAAATTACAGCTTCCTGTGAATTAGGACTAGAATGTGATTAAAATTAACCATTTTTCAAAAAAAAAAAAGGAAAAACTTCATGACAGCCACTATGAGGGAAGATATATGGCTGAAAATAATGAAGTTCAGGAGGAAAAATTTTAGGGACAGGGTGGGGTGCATATTCAGACCTTCACTCTAGACTATTCACTTCAACAAGTTTTCTCTTACATTGCATTTGCAAATAATCTGCAGAACAATATTTGCGTCGAAGAACAAGAAACAGTCCCACAGATTTTCCGTCTTGAAAATTTTCAGAATTCCTGTATTTTTTTTACCGTTTATAGTTTTTTAAGGCCAAGCACTTGAGGTACGCCAAATTAGTCATTCAGGGTTGCTAATACTACTACCAGAGCAAATGGTAATAAGGACTATTAAGGACTGAGTATTCTACATAGTTTGGACTACCTGTGCTCTGCAGACCCAGGAAATGCACCTGCAGTCTTTACAGGACTCCTTGTTATTGACATTTGGGAATGTGACGGAGCACTGAATGTCCCTTTAAAAACAGGAAATCCGGACACACAGAAGAAAAAATGGTTGCATGCACTGGCACCCAGCTGAGATCACCATATTTAGAACTACAGCCTCTACCTGACATCAGCTGTAGTAATTTAGGCATAGAAAAATCACTCTTTAATTCAGCCATGTATGAACTCTGTATAATGTTTAACCTGAATTTCAAATATCAAATATTTTTCATCTATTTTGCTTTTCATACTTACATGAGTGAACTACAAATGGCATGAACTACAGTCCGATGCACAGGGATTTTTAGCACAAATCCTGTGACTCACAGTCATGCCGACCTTTTGCAGTTCTACATAACTACTGCTGGCATGTTCAGGACCTTTCAGGATTCAGCCCTATAGTAGCTATGAGAGCAAGTTACAGCAGTTGAATAAAGATTTTGAGTAAATACCTCGCAAACCTCTTCCTGACGGTGATATAAAATTTTGTGGTCCCTCTTATTTCATTGTCTCCGTCCAAACCACCTTCACACACCGGAGAGTCTATCCAACAGGCACAACATATTTCTATATCTAATGATTCAAAGTGCCTTTCCTTGACAAGCAAAGTACATAGTGATAGCATTCATGGCTCAGCTGTCAAGGTACCTTGAGGAGGAAGAGTCCAGGAAGAGATTTCTCTCCCGGCCTTTCCACCTAAAAGTAATTATTGGACCGGTTGGGTCTTCTGGTGGTAATTTATTTATCATTGGTAATTTTCTGAACAAGAACAGCAAGGTTTTTTTATGAAAATCATATAGGAAATCATATAGCCACAGTGTTTCATTTGTAGGTAAGACGCGACCTCGTACAGGTCAAGGGCAAGAGCAACTTTTTTGTTTGCATAATTAGTGCAGAAGCGCTGCTTTAATTCGCAAGCTTATGACCTTAGTAGCTGTCTTTCGGAGGTCATTTCTTGAAAGATTAAATTGATAGCAAAATCACAGCTGTGAGCACACCCTACCACGAGCACTGCACATGCTAACAGATTACACTTAGCTGTAGGCGCATGCATTTGAGCTATGAACCAATTGTGTAATGTGATAAATTAGCAAATCTATAAAATTTGTTATTTTTACCAATAAATGGAGAGGGATCAATAATCATATTGCTGTGTGTCATTACTCTGGCCCCTCTCCCACGGGGACCCTCTTCATTCCTATATGGCAAAGTGAAGAAAATTTGGATGAGCACATTTATCTTTATGACTTTAAATGTTTTCCTAATAAGCTGTCTTTTGTGTCAGACCTGTTTAACTGTCAGTGGTAATGCAAACCCCAGACTCTTGAGTCTTTTGTCCTGTTAACTTTAATATGTGAAAACTCGCTGGTTCTGCTCTGCCCTAAACCTAACACCTAACCCTAACCTAACACCCTAACACTAACACCCTAGCCCTAACCCTAAACCCTAGCCCTAACCCTAACCCTAAACCCTAACCCTAATCCTAATCCTAACTTCAGTTTGTTAAACTGAAGAGTTTTATTAAAAGCTGAGAAAGAGAGTGTCGATGGCAGGGTGTGTGCTGGGAGTAGCATGGGCCGTAGGCAGCAAGAGATTTCTCAGTTTTCTGTCTTTGAATCTTGTTTTTGCTAGGTTCTTTCAAGCGTACAGGTAGACACTGCGAGTGTGAGAAGATTTCCTAGGTCAAAAAGCGTTTAGATCGCCCTTAGAGTGTGGTACAAGAAGAGTTTTCACTTAGAAGGGGCAGATGAAGGCGAAAACTTCTCCTGAAACAGTAGATTTGAATGAGGGGAATTTGAAAACTTGGGGTGGTTTCGAGCCCAGTATGGCGCGGTTTCTTCTTTTGCAAATCGACGGCGCCATCTTGTGGTCGTTTTCCTGAGCTGTAACAGTATTTATTAAGAAGCCAAAAAATTTTCTGGCCCTGCTCTCAAATAGATGTGAGAGCAGTGCGTGGAAGAGTTTCGCAGGACATCCTGGCGCATGGAGAGTGACATAATGTGGTCCTGTATGCAGAGGGAAGGGAAAAGATTGGGATAATTGTTGGCTGTGGTCTTAAAGGTTGCAAAATGAAAGGAAATTACAGTGTGGCGTCTTTCTTATAAAAATTTTTCTCTGAGTTCAGATTTTCACTGAACTGCATCAGTCTCCCTGGAGATATTTATTTTCTTCAAGCTCTATGTACCCTCTGTATACCTTCCTATTTCAATCAATCAGGATTTAAACTCCTTCAAAACAACACCAAATCCAAGAACTATTTGGTAAATAGACAAAGCACGCTAGGGATTTGGACTATCTTTTTCAACTAGGTAGATATTCTATCCCCATAGTATTGCAAAGTAGTAAAGTCCGCTGTGAAAGCGAATTGTTTACAGGTGCAGATCGCACTGTTACATATGACAAGACTGAAAGAACCTGCAGACTTTCACTCTTCTTTGTAGAAAGTGATAATCCTATTGAAAACCTTTCCAAATATCATCAACATCACAAGCTTCAAAACAGCTGTACCTAGGAAAAAAAGAAGTGTAAGAAGAGAACAAATCCAGTTTTTTAACAACTTTTTCCAGCAAGTAATATTCTGGGACAACATACGTTCCAGTTTAAATAAATGAGCAGTCACCTTTTTCTTCTCTGGTAGGACTTCGTATGAAAGATTAACCACCATCTTCTCTGGAACCCAAGGTGAAGGAGTGATGAGTGATCAGTGTTTGTCCTGACTCAATACCTTGTTCGAGAGATTTATTCAAATCAGCTTTCCTTCAAGATTTTTATCTGTGTGGTAGTAATAAAAGCTCAAATGAAATGTGCACCGCGGTCTCATTGGGCCATCTAGGTTTTAAAAAAAACGAGGCTCTTCATGCATTTTGGTGCAAATAAACGTTCTCATACCTAAAGGACAGATATTGAGAAAATGTCCTTTCCAGTATCATTTCCTGGTGTAAGAGACAGCAAAAAATATAACCACTAAGATAAAACTAAAGAGGGAAAGAAGGAGGTGGACTGTAAGCTCAACTGCCAAAGTGCAGTGACCAATCATATTTAGTCAAAATCACAAGGGCTTCATGGCCGGCACGATGATCAGTGTAACACTTAGGATTCTCGCCGCCAGGAAAATGACAGACTAACTTGTTACAGAGAGTAAAGAAGTAAGAAGAAGGACACCTGAGTCTTTTTAATAAAGTAAAACTGCGAAATCATAAAATAACTTGAAAAGAGAAGGATAATGGCATAGTAGTGCTGCCACGTAATTCACTTGAAGCCCTCAGAAAAAAATATAAGTGTAGCTTACTAATGTAGAGAAACAACGTAGCTGTGATCATGATGAAGTGGGGCAAGGGCAAAATATACAGTAGCGTTGATTTTTATACCTAGAGTCTTTTTAAGTGTACAGCAACTGATTCTAGCAGCAGAAGTGGGAGATTAAAAACAGTGAAATTCCGCACAAATGTTATCTACTGCAGCTCAAAACGCTTGGAGACCGTCATGGTCCCCTCATTGTATACTTTGTTGTTCCATCCACTAGTCCAGGTGGCTGCAAGCCCTTTGCTGCAATGAGCAATCCCAAAGATAGGGTAGATGTGAGGTCCTATTGGACGCAAGTGGAAATCTCCAGCATGAAACAGAGCTTTCCTCTGCTCTGTCTATCTCCGGCAGGGCTTCGAGGAGAAAAGATTGCGCAAACACGCCCTTTGCCAGCTGCTTTAGGGAGGTCGTTGATATCTCAGATATCAGCGAAAAAACGTTTAACATACCACTAGAATAAGAGGCCAGATGAAGAATGGGAATGCACCACAAGGCAGTGATGGTGCCCAGGAGGGTGGTGATCATCCTAAATATCCCACTACTCACTAACTGGATAACCGAAAAACAGGGATTAGAAGAGGCCGGAAACTGCCTGCACCAAATTCAAGCTCAAAGCCATGTTTTTGCATACAGTTAAGAGTCGATGGCAGCTTTAGTCACTTTCCAGCTCACAGACTGTGTATTTTCCTCCAACTCATCCGTGCCTTCCTACATGTTGTGGTGATAAGCAAGGGTTTGAAATGAAAAGGGACGTTCCTTCAATGCCACACAGGATAGTCTACTTTCTCCCTTACACAAGAGGCCTTAAGGCAAGTGACGTGGGCATCACATTTTCTCAAAACTGCAAAACATACCTTGATAATTTACTTCTCTTGGTCATCTGCATGCACCGTTACTTTTTGGCTCTCTCTATTGAAATGCATCTCCGCACATATAATCATGAATAGACAGAAGAGAAAGCAGTTACTAACTGCAAGACTCCCCTCAAAAACTATCAAGAGCTGTGCCAATCCGGGCCAGGAGCTTTCCTTTTTAAAAAAGGCACACTCAAGCGTCTCAAGTTCTAAAAATGCGAGGAACGAAGACGCAAGTACCGTGCATTTGTGAACAAATTTACAGACTGCAAGAGGAGCAGGGGTTCTCTCACGCTCACTAGCCCTACTCACGTTAGCAGTCAGAGGGAGAAAGTTAAAAAACAGCAACTGCTGCTGCTGACCTACTCCTTTTCCAACCCTTCCTGGAATCAACTGTGCTTTGCTTTCTTTGCAGAGATTCAGAGAGCGTGTTTTTAGAGGGAGCGGAGCTAGAGAGCACAGGGAAGAGCTGGGAATTTCCGTGGCTCTCCTAGGGAAAAGGGACTGTGCAACGGAATACTGCCTTTCCTTCTAGCCCTTTTCTGAGACACAAGCTGCTAGACATTTTGAACTAAACTGCGAAACTGAGTCTTCATCAAAAAACCCACAAGATGGCGCTGTCGGAGCTTTCCTCTTCCCGGAGGCGAAAAACAGTATAATTTCTGTCACAGAACATTCCCTCGGGAGCGAAATGCTCGTGCGATTGTCTTCTGTCAAAACACTTTCTTTCTCATCTCTGCCTTCCACCGAAATCTACTCCTCTTGCCGTCTGAAGCTAGAAGAAAACTGTACTTCTTTTCTTCTCACACGAAGAACAAGTCAGCAATATAAAATTACATTACCTATTCTTCTTCCAGTCCTTACTGGAATCTATTGCGCTTTGCTTTCGCTGCACAGATTCAAAGAATATGTCAGTAAATAGAGCGGAGGTGGAGAGCACATAGTAGAGCGGGGAATTTTTTTGACTTTCCTATGACTGAAGGAAAGTGCGACGAAACACTGCTTTCCTGGTGGTAGTAGATGGAATCTTAAGCTGCATGCGAAGTTATGGAACATCTTGCTCATTAATTCTAGGAATCCCAAAATGATGAATCTGCAGCAGAGCAGACAGGTAAGTAGAAATGCAAAGAAAACCCTGATATTTGTGTCCAAACAGGTGATAATTCTGTGTGTTCTATGTGGCAGATATCATCCAGTGTTTACACAGATTAAGTAGGGAGATTTCCTCTACTTTGCGGGACAGAGACCAGTTAAAGAACGGCTTAAGAAACTGTAACCAATCATTGCTTAGACCACAAGGCAGCCGTTCAGAAGGAGAACCAGCATTATTTCATCAGGAAACTGCCTTCTGGAATGAGGAAAAACGTTGATGGCAAAGACTTCCTGTAAAAAGTGACCCTAACATGCTGCTAAGAGACCCACAGGGTAAAATACGCTACAAGACAAATAATAAAATCTTTTAAATTTTGGTTTCCAAAGAAGGCTGGAGCAGCTCCAGAAATATTGGTTTTTTTCACACAAGAACACTGTATGAAGTACTCAGGCTCTGTTCCCGTCTCTGCTGACCAGTTACTTAGAAGAAACTGGAATGCATGAAAATTTGAGTTATCCTTCTGCTTTTCTTAGAAAACAGCCGTGCGGGATTTTCCATCAATTTCACAAAAATTCTTATTTCAAGATGGTCCCCTTAAATGGTCGATGTTGCAAGAGATCTTGTACTAAAATATGTAATGATTTTGAGGATTCTGTTAAGATGAGAATAGAAGAAAAAACTTAAAGTCTTCTTCTACCAGATGGAAGTTTTTGTCTTCTTTTAATCTGTAGTGCTTAACATATTGTCACACTTTGTGCTCCTCGACCTACTAATAGTTGATTCGAGTGGCATGAATGTTAAGAGATTGCAGCGGAATTTATCCATCTTGGATATGGTTTTGAAGCACGGAAGGACTAGAAATGGTACAACTCCAAAAACTGTATAAATATGGCACTGAAATTTGAAAAAATTATCCTGTACGCAGGGAAAATTTTTCTAAGTGCTGTAATGATTTCATTTTTATGTAGGAAGAACTAGAGTATTTCATGTGGTCTTTCTAAATGCCTCACTCTCTATACTGAAAAGGTAGCTAGTTGAAGACTGGGTGAAGATGAAATTTCTATCTTTTTAGAACAGTGTCAGTTTTTCTGACTGTGTTTGAATTGTAATTTTTTTCTTACATAATAATTACTAAAATTATTTAATTATAAATTGCTATTTATCTATAGATGACAAAGAGAAAGTGATGAAATAAATATAACAAAAGGAATAAAATATTAGCACACGTATTATTCCAAATGTGAAAAAGATGGGAATGGGACACGGTTTCTTGCTACCAGGTAGACTATGAGTTAAATAAATTATTTTTTGTGCCTAAACCCTTACTGTGTACAAAACATTGGACATGTAAAAAATGGGATTAAAAGAGTAACGAAAAAAGTCTGTTCCTGCAAATAATTGCAGACCCAAAAAGACCGAGGAACAGAAAATTAAGTCAATGATAAATAAAGTGACCAAAGACAATTTTTGAGAAAAAAAAAAGATGAGGGATGGATAGGGATAGGGTACTTGCCTTTACAAATTAACTTTGTGCCCTGGTAGAAGACAAAAGAGGACGTGTGTGGCTGAATCGCTTGCAAGTAGCAAAAACTTTATCCGTAAAAAGGCAGGTCTTGATGATCCTTTGCAAGTTTCTTGGAGTAAACTGACTGTGGTCTTTGTCTGTCCTCTGGCAGAAATCCATGTTGGATAAAGCCAACCAAATGTTTTCTCCATCCCTGCCGTTTTTTAACATTTCCTTCTCAAAAAAGCCATCTGAGGGGACCAGGTGTTTGCCTGACCTCCAACACTGAATGTGACAGACTTTACAGTGGCAAGCACTGGAGCCCCAGTGCCTTGAGTGGGTATCTAGGATATGAAGACTCCCACAGTACTCTGAAGCTTGGTGTTATTTCTTGTAAAAATGCTTTGTTTACTTCCTGAGCTTTGGCAGTCCTTGTGGGGAAGGTTTCTGGCCACCCTGAAAAAGTATCTGTTAATACCAACTAACACTTATACCTCCCTTTTCCTGGCAATTTTGAAAAATCAATTTGCCACTGCTGCCCAGGCCCTTGGCCCTTTCCAATTTGTCCAAGTTTTGGCTTTGGAGTGTTCTTCAGTTTAGTCTGGAGAGAAAGGTTACACTGTTTGTTTACCTGTGTGATAGTAGCCAGAAGATTAAAAGTCAGACTGGCTTTCCCATAATCGTCCTAGCCTCAGAAATTTTCAATTATTTGACTGATCTTTTCCTGTCCTCCTTTTTAATGACGTACTGTTTAATTCTGACCAATTTTTTTCCCTACTTGATCTTAATCTGTATTGAGGTGCGTTTTTGGCCCTTCCTGGTACATTTGTAGCCCATGCCCCAGGAAATACTTGGTTTGTGATAGCTTCCCTCACCTCTTCTTCAGTCTCCGATGTAGTTATTATTAAACTTAACACTTCTACATATTTTTGCTCATCTACCTCCAGGGTAATTTCCCCATTTTTAAATGTAATGATTTATCGCAGCTGTTCCAACAAACCCTGCCAGCCCGCTCAGCCGGCTGCTTGCAAACTTCTCTCTTCCCATATGGGGTTTAAGCACCTTACCAGCCCCCCAGCCAAGCACACTAAACTTAAAAAATACTTGTGTTTTTAACACAAGTCCTGAGCTATGTCAGAACAGAATATTGTAAAAGAAATGGTGGGTAAAAAAACCATTACGTAGTCCACAGGCAGAAGCAGAGGAAGAAGATAGGCAGTAAGTCTGCCATGAGCAGGCATTTAATGCTTAATCGGGTAATTTTTCAAACTGTGTCTTGGGGGTGACAAAGTGATATCTACTGTGCATAAAGACAAGGTGGCAAAGCAGATCTCCATCAATGGGTTGTTTAAAATGCCCTCTGACCTGACACAGCTGTGTTGATTCCAGGTCTCTTCCTCCACATCCCACAGCCCAGTTTTGGGATATTTTCCAGCCATCCATTAACGGTAGTCACTTATCATATTGAGAAAGACAGCAAACAGCAAGACCCAGGTCTGTGTTTGCAAAATGATTAAACCAGCTCCATTTCATGCCTGGATTGTCTTCACCTGCACTTTGGGACAGCAGAAACTGGGAGACTCACCCCTTCACAGGGCGTTTGGTGGGGACACTGGAGGGAATGGCATGGGTGAGGCAGGGAAAATCAGAGAAGTTGGGGATATTTTTGGCGGGGTGAATATAGGGATGCCCTAAAACGCCCCCAGAAATGTCCCTTTGCTCTCTCTGAACTGGCCCAACATCACTTGCAAAATGGCTTCAAAGTTCCCCAAATCTTCTGGGGGGTGGGGGCTGGGTGGGGCTGGGGGGAAGGCATCAAAGGCACGCCTGTGTCCCATCAGCTGCATGGCCAGCCGGGACAAGAAGCAGGGCTGGAGCTATGCAGGGTTTTTCCCCTCAAGTTTAACCCACCCAGACTTGATGCCTGAAAACTAGGTAACCCTATAGAGTAGTGTTTATTCGATGCTGGCTGTAAGTGGGATAGCTCCACCACAAACTCACTCATCCATTCTTCGCACAGTACTAGCTTTTATAGTTTTTTACTTAGTGTGCACATATACATTCCTAAACTTCATATTAAAATATATTTTCTAATCAAATTATTATTATTGTGCTACAAGGCTGCATGCCTTGTAGCACATGCGTGGTTTCTGCAGGAGGAAGGCTCAGAAATCTCCCTTGGGCTTGAACTTTTCACAGCTGCTTCCTGCACATGCTCTGTAAGATTGTCTGCTCAAATAACCAGTGGTTAGTTTTTTGCAGTTAACTTGTTCTTCTAAATTTGTTGGTTTTAGTCAAACACCCCATTACTTCTTTCTACATAGCCGCAGCTTTTTGCATAGCTCAAGCATTAGCTTGTTTCCTTGGCATTAGGCACGTTTAACCCAGTGTCCATTATTACACGGAACTTGGCAGACCATTGTGACAGCATGGAATCACATGAATGCAAAGCTCTACTTTGACCAAGTGGGGCCTCATGGGTCACAGGTGCCACTGCATCATTGTCAGCTCTTGTGGAATCCAGTGTCCATTGTAGCATAGTGCAGCATCATAGAAAAATGGGGACCGTTTTGATGCAGTGGAATCTCATGGAACCGAGAGTCAGTTCTGACAGAGAGGGGCCACAAGCAACACAGAAACATTACCATACCTACTAGAAACAAGGTGCTGTTGTAGAAGAGCAAGGCCCCACTGGACCAAGGAGAGCAGTGTGTCACAATGGAATCTTGTGGAATCAAGGGTTAATTGGGACAACCAGGGTCTCATGGAGGCCATGTGCCACTGGGACATTGTCAGGGCTCATGCAAGCAAGATTCCACTCTGACAAAGAAAGGCCTCATGGCACCCCAGAGATCACAGTGGGGCAATGGATTCTCATGGAGCCAATGCCCAATTGTGACAGAGTGTGGCTTCATGGAAGATCAGTGTCACTGTAGTGATGCCTTTTTCCTGGTGTTAGGAAAATGAAGCTAGACACGGTTAGAGGGGCTGGGGTCTTTACCTCAGTATTTTAATCAGGATCCTGTTCAGTGCATCCACTTCAACCAGGTGAAGTGTGGCAAAATGCACACACCCCGCCAATCATACACATCAGTTATAGACTTTACACATCAGCAGATCTAACAAGGGAGCCCAATGATGAGGCTGGGGTGGGCTAACCCCTAGTTAACAGAATCTGTCCTGCTCAGAGACCTTGGGTTCCTGAGATAGTAGGGTGTTTGGTCTCCCTGGCTCTGTAGTTCTGGGCTGTTCAGTCTCAGGGCCTGTGGAACACTTACAAAACACTGAGCACTAAACTAAGTAAAAGGTTGCAAGTATGCATACTGTTAATACTTGTGGATACAGAGAACTGTGTAAAAGGGATATAAAAGAAAAGACAAAAATCATTCCGGCATCAGTGGCATATCCAGCCTTCGAGAAAGCAAATGTCCACTGTGATAGCACAATACAGGCTCATGAATCACAGGAGAGTACAGTAATGCCATGATATCTCAGGGAACCAAGTGTCAATTGTAAACACGGCGAGGCCTCATGCAAGAGAGGACACCACTGTGATGCAGTAGAATCTCATAGAACCAAGTCTCAATTGCCACTAAGAGGGACCTCATGGAACCCAGGAGACCACTGAAACCCTGTGGAATCCCATGGAGCAAACGCCCTCTGTTCCATGTTGTGGCCTCACAGAACGCTGGAAACCATTGTGACGCAAAGGAAAAATATGGAATAAATGCTCTCCAGTGACAGAGCATGTCCTCATGAAATCCAAGAGACCATTCTTTCTGACTCTGTCTACATATTTGCTGCTCAGTGATTTGGGGAGGAGTTTCTTCCACTCTCAAAGGCTTTATTTAATACGTCTCACACAGAGTGAAAATAGATACTTACGAAGTGTTTAGGACCTTAGAAAAAACCTAATTAAAATCAGTTTTAGCATTATTGAATGGGCAGAGAGCAAGATATTTATTTAGTTTAAAACAAAGTTAGTTATTTCTACATGGCCCTCACTAATTTTTTTCTACAAGGCCTTTGTAAAATTTTAGACAATTTTATTGTATTTACTTTTCTCACAGGACTCTCCTCTCTGTTCCAGGATTGCAATTTCATCTGTACTTACAAATAACTTATGAGTTGTTGTTCAAGACTGAATTTTCTGCAACAAACTATACTTCTTTGCAGAAACCTGCCAGAGCTGACAGATTAGTATGAAATATGGATAGATATATCAGTTCCCACAGAACCAGTATTCTTCAAAAAAATCTCATCAACAGAGTAGCTTTTAAGTATCTGGGGAACAAGAATATATTGAAGAAGCAGTGAAATAACTTCAGTATCATTCAAGAACTGCAAATCAATAGAGGAAAAAAACCAGGAGTTCATACAAGAGTAGAAAAAAAGCACAGCTTTCAGAGAGAAAAGCTACTCTAGTTGTTGGGATTTTTTTTAAGTTACAAGATATCAAGATAGTATTCTGAGCTTTCCATTTCTGACTCATTTCAGGTAATTCATTTCAAATTGATATGGGCTTAGTATTTCTTACTATGTAAAATGATTAAATTACATCCTTTCCTTAAAGCCTTTCTGGACCCCACACTAAAGCGGCTGCGGGTACAGAAGGCAAATATCCACGAACACAGGAACATTTCAACTTGCCTTGCGGGGCTCCAGGACACACACAAGATTTATGTACTGCCTTCATACTAAGACTATCAAGTGGACATTGCACATGCAGTAAATACAAATGGCCATTGCACTAATAGACATCACAAAAAATGACTTTTAAACCAAGCACTGTTTTTTTTCAGATAACAGACACCTACTCATTTGTTTGCCTGTGCCTATCCTGACTTTTATGCAAGCACCTTTAGGAATGTGAGCAGCACAATTCAGCTTCTCAACTTCTGAAGGGAGAAGTCTCAAGCTGCAGCATTTTTTTAAAAGCTGCAAGAAAGTAAGATACATAATCCCCATAACGCAAGAGTTTCATTTATAGTCCTGAATTTCAAACAGGTTTTCAAATCTCCAAGAGTTTAGAATAACCCCAAAGTTACAGATATCTGTTTGGATAGTTTATCAATAAAATTTAAAGCTTTCCATCTACTCCATTATAATCTTTAGAATAAGCCTTTTGATATCAGGGCTCATATCACACATCACCTAAAGCAGGAAAAAGCGTCACAAAAAAGCGCTTTTCCACTCAGCTGGAAACAGCATTCAGTCTTGTTTTTTTCTGTAAGTGAAACCTGCATACTTGAGGACTCCCAAGTAAAACCTCTATCCCACAGTTACGCTTGAATAAGTAATTTCATCCAATTATAGCAGGCCAAGACAAATTTGGGAGGGGGGAATCAGCATGGTTCTGTCAAATAATATTCCTATTTTTTTTTTAAGAAAGGAAACTTTATTGGAGACTTACTTAAATTTTGCCAAATAACTGTTAATAATACTCAAACTTTTACAGTAATTAACGTTCATTGGCACACAGCACTTCATTGTATAACTTCATCTCAGCATGGTGTAGAACGCAGCTGAAATTCTCCAGTACGACATGGGCTGAGAACTGAAGCCCGTGACTTCCACTGTAGTTATTACAAACTGCTTAGGGGCCTGGCTCCACTACACAAATTTATGCAGCTGAAAGACTAGTTTGTGTTAATATGGACATAAATATTTTT
This sequence comes from Petroica traversi, assembly GCA_025920805.1. Taxonomy (NCBI): domain Eukaryota; kingdom Metazoa; phylum Chordata; class Aves; order Passeriformes; family Petroicidae; genus Petroica; species Petroica traversi. Next base: position 4,560,829 of record JAHLSL010000068.1, read on the forward strand.
ATAAGGAATAATGACTCTTCCACACAAGATTAACTCCCAGGAATATGTCTCATATTCATGGCTCCTGTGTCATGTGGCATGTGCCCGACCACTCCTTGGGTGTCCTCAATTAAATATAACATTGAATTTCCTACTATCGAAGACTCAAAACACCTTATCTCTTCCATAACTTTGAAATAAGCATTCAAAACTAGAGAGGATTAAAAAGGAACAAAAAGCCCTTGTGTTTAAGCATGGGGTAGAGACCCTTACTTAAACATACACTGCATCAGAATTTGAGATGGAAGTAACTCAACCTTCACAGAATATCTTCAACGCTCCTCAAATGAAACTCCACTCCCCCAGTTTCCAGCCACATGCATCTGTTAAAAACATCTTACTGGGCTGAACTTGAGCTGAAGTCAGTCTCAATTCTGTCGAAACTAACTGAAAATGTTAGGGTGGCAGAGTCCATCTTGTGAAATACCAATGAGCCAAGAGGTTCCAAAACAACAGTCACGCTGGTGGGACTGCTCTGAAGTTTGAAATACCCTAAGAATTAAGTAGTTTCTCCCTAGGCTATCTCACACTGATATGTTAATCCTTCTGTGTTGATTTGCCTTGACCTGTTCCCTCACTCCACCCCTCCTCATCCCCATTATTGGTCACTGTGTCACCCTGCCCTCTCTCTTCCCCTGTGCCCCCTAACCATTGGCCAAGAGTCCCTATAACAAGGGACACTCGGGGGGGCGTTCAATCTCATTCCTATGGAACCCTCTGGAATAAATGTTTCTGGACCTCTACACATATGAGCCTCAGTGGTTCTGAATCTCTTGGAGCGCATGAGCTATCCAAGCAAGTGCATGAGTGTGTGCAGCTTCCAGCCACTGGCAGGGGTAGGAAAGATCTGCTTGCACAGCACCCTGCAGAACTGGCCAGAGTGATCTCTCAGAGCCAGAGGCCTAATCCACCCCACACCACCCACTGTGTTGTGAAAATACAATAGAATGCAAAAAAAAATCCATGATAAATACAGATTCTTGATCTTCTGGAAGGCAGGAGAGCAACAGGGAGGAAATATAGCCAAGGGTCCTGCAACACATTCCCCACCTCTCCTCTGTTTCAACTCATCCTCTGAGCTGTTTAAGCATAAAAAGATATTCAATACTGCACATACCAAATGCGTCTGCCACGGCAGGAAATCTTACATGCAAAATACAACACACTGAAGACTCAGCTCTCCAGTACAATTTCAATCTCTGTTATGAAAACCGAGTCATAGTGCAGCCACTTCCAAGTGCCTCATCAGCTTATAAGATTTCATTCAGTTTAAGGGGTCTCAAAGCAATTTAATTAGCTGTATATCTTGCATGGTTTTAATAACTGGAAGAAAATACACAGGAGCAGCTGCCTCTGTTAGTGCTCCAAAATAGGTTTGACTGTATTGCAATCTCAATGTGATAAAACAGGGGACTCAAGAGATACTTTGTTCCAAAAAAAACCCAAAAAATAATTGTTCCATAGTTTCAACAGAGGAAATCCAAACAAAGACAGCAATGTGTCATTAAGTGCTGCTGCTGTTCGTCCAAAGGAAATGCATCACAGAGTAGGATTCAGTGAGAGAGTTACTGTAGGTGTTTGGGCACCTGAGAGACCCCCAGAGAGACTGGACAGACTGATTTCAGACACACTCCAGAAGAATTCTGCATCCTTCCAGTATATCTAACAAATTAGAGCAAAAAAAAGGAATCTAGAGGATCACAAAGACCCAGCAATACTTTGAGGAGCATCCCTTGGCAAGAAACTAATCCCTTTCCAAGGCGTACCTTGATTGTCCCAGCCCTCAGCACATCCACAGAGAGAACCTAATTTGCTGTCTGATCATGTAAAAAATCATGTAGCTGTTGAAACTCCACATGAAAGAGATTTACAGAATGACCACTTCCAAAGAATTTTGAAAGCAGCAATCTTGGATATTGAATGAGACATGGGAGAAAAAAAAATAGTCATTCAGTCCTTCAAGAATTTGCTAAACCTGCACAGCTCCTAGACATACGCAGAGTCAAATAGCAAATTCAAGACAGAGTTGCAAACTCAATAATCATCTAACTACCCAGTATTACTCTGACATCTAGACAGATTTTTAGTTCTGGGAGGTTTTCTTTTCTAAGCACCAACCAGCCTAATTCTCTTTAGCTTGCAAAATCAGACAAGATCACAGTCTGGAGGAGATAGGCTATCATGATAATTATTTCATGGACTAAATCAATAAAATTTATTTTGCCAAGGAGAATGAAAGGAGAGGAAAAGCAGAGAAATAATTTATTAAAAGAACTTGACCTTAGCAGTGCTGGTGAAAAAAGTCATGCTAGGAGAAAAAGAATTAAACACATTTTAAATAGGACAGAAGCTCAAATACTCTTAACACATGGCAAACTGACAAAGAGCTGAGCTTTTCAGAACAGGAGTACTGTAAAGTGTGTACTTGAAAATAATTCACCGACTTCCAAATATCTCCAGACACACTGATGGCGGAATGATTTTTGTCTTTTCTTTTGTATACCTTTTGCACGGTTCTCTGTGTCCACGGGTATTGGCATGCATGCTTGTAACCCTTTACTTAGTGTTTTGTAAGTGTTCGTTCTGCAGGCCCTGAGACTAAACACCCCAGAACTGCAGAGCCAGGGACACCAAACATTCCTACTATCTCAGGAAGCCAAGGTCTCCTAGCAGGACAGATTCTGTAAACTAGAGGTTAGCCTACCCCAACCCCATTATTGGGCCCCCTTGTTAGATCTACTAATGTGTAAAGTCTGTAACGGGTGTGGGTGATTGACGGGGTATGCATTTTGCCACGCTGTCACCTGGTTGAAGTGGATGCATCAAAGAGGATCCTCATTAAAATACTGAGGTAAAGACCCCAAAACCCTCTTAACTGTGTCTAGCTTCATTTTCCTAATACCAGGAAAAAGGCATCAATACAAGTACAGTTTCGGCTTCTCGCCTACCATCGAACTTTTAAGACCTGCTCACTACATGAAAAGTCATTGCTCATAACCAATTACAGATGAATCTGGTATCTTGAGGTTTCCTTTATTATTCAAAGCAAGTATTCCCTATTTGATATTGGATGGGACAATAAGCTGTGTTTTCCGGAAGACAAAAATACAGCAGCAAGAATTACATTTAGAATGAAGCTTAAACTTTCCTGCAGTGCAGTAACTCAGCAGAGCTCAAAATTTGCAACTTGCATCACATATTTTGCAAAAAATAAGTGTTTAACCTTTTCTTTCTCTACTGTTTGAAGCCTTTTCCAGTGATACAAGAGCAAACAGAACCTCAGTTTTATGACCCCTTTTCCTGCTCCATACCATCTTACCATCTCTTACAATCATGGGTCAGCAAGATGAGCAAGAAAAACAGCAGAAATTCGTTTTGTTTAGGTAAGCTAAACAATTCCAGGATCCAAGAATTCCCAAATTCTAAACTGAGACCTGCCAATGACTTGCCAAAGCTGTACAGGCTTTGAACAGGATTTGGGCATTTTGTTTTCAAATGGGTACAGTGGAGAAATACATACTATGCAGAGTGGAATAGTCTCAAGACATGTAGACTAACCCTTCACAGCCACTTCAGTAATATTTGGTAACAGGCAAGATTTACCTTTTAAGAAATCTTTCATTTGAAATTATTTAATAATTTTATGGACGAAGTCACACTACTTAAACTTAATTTTACTTAATGATAAAATACAGAGATGATGAGAACAGATATTTGCTAACCACAATCAAACTCTCTCCTATCAGCAGAGTTTTCTCGGGACAAACTGGTCAGTACCATACAACAGCCAAATGTTCCACAAGTGATGCTGAGCTGCCCTCTAGTGAAGTCAGAAACCACTGGACTTCTGAAATGCAGGTCTCAGTCCCAGAGAGATTTTAGCCAGATTTGTTTATAACTAAAGAATCCTACAGCAGGCATCTTAATACAGTGGTGCTTATGATTTAATTTTACTTTTCCATCCTAGGGTCTTCAGTTTAGATTAAACCCAGAACTTTAACACCTCTAGAGTTACTCTGCTTTTCTCATGATTTTTGAATTCAAGCTCATCTTACAATGAATCACAGGCAAAAACACTTCAAAAACCTATTATATCTGAACATATGGTAGTTTATTTTTTAAAAGAGCATGACAGAAATTTACCAATAGGCTCCTATAAAATTTTTGACGGCTACAGAATTACATTTTTCTTGTGCTCAGAGTACATCTTCTAGGATGCCACTTTCACTGAAGACTTTATGACTACCATGCTGGTTACTGGAGCACCTTGACTTGTACTGTTACTGCCCAAAAAACTCCACTTTGGTAAGAGGTCAGACATGAGTCACAATTTCTTCTCAAATCAGGGTTTCACTGTAGCAGATTCCTAATCAATCTTTATTTTCATTAATTTAAGGTGAACAAGGTGGCCACATCAGGAAGAGAGAATTTGGCAGGATTTGGCAGCAGATGAAAAAGCAGCAGCAGCTCTACCCTAGTCCCTGCTGGGGGACCCTGATGGTATTACAATTTCACCACTGATTTAAAAATCATGTGATACTCAGGATTCTTTGCTTTCACAGAAAGATATTACTGGGGTGTGGGGGCCAGTAGACCTGTGAACATTATGAGGACCTCCTGGTGACACAGCCCTAGGACTGTGTCATCCTCCACAGCCAGGGTCACCCTAGGCTCTCCCCACAAGACACCCCAGTGCCTGTTTTACATCTATGTTAATCTCTGTACCCCAGCTGGCCCATTGGCCTCCCTGCCCCTTCTTACCATAGATAGCTATGTTCTGGAAGGTTCCTTTGAATTCGATGTCCTGTTGGTCCATTACCTTTAATCCCACCTGATGTGCTGCCCTGTTGGCTCCCTAGGCCATCCATCCCAGTTGTGCAGCCCCCTTGCCTTTTCCTCATTGGTTGGTGTAAACCCCGTCTTCCCTCTATTTAAGGTTTCTCCACTTTGTTCTTTGTCTTCTGCCCCCTGGACCCTTCAGGTGACACACTGTGTTCCTGGAACTCGAACAGAAGATCCCTCCACTCCTTGCTGCTGGCTGTGTGTGCTTTCCTTATTGTGTGCTTGCTCCAATTTGGTGCGAGTGGTGGTTTTATCTGTGAATTTTGCTGCTGCTCCCATCCAGCCGGGTCATTCATACTAGGCGTAAGCGACACTGGGGTTTTCCTTAAGAATTAAACACATGTTAGAAGCATGTGATACAGGAGGCAGGAAAGCATAAATGGGGTATGTTTTTTTCACCTCTTGCTTTAGGGCACCTTGAAGCTACCGCTGAGATGTTAGGTTGAGCTGCAACACCAACGGGATCTCAGGGGAATGGGCTCCTCCAGGCAGCAAAATTATGTTTCCAACCCAGCCTCAAGTGGACCAGGTTGATGGAAAAGCTCCTGCTAAATGCATGGAGCAGAGATCAGCTTACACAAAATTTCTGTTTCAGCACTGGAATATTTCACATGCTTATAATAACTAAGACATTTAAGCACTTCACCAGCTTGAGTGCCAAGCAATAGAATCTTACATGTGAGCTTACATGAAGCATTGGAATAAGTTGAAACAAGTTGCCTGGAAACTTACCAGGTATATTTATTTAAAAAATAAACAAACAAATTTAAAACCACATATATTCTATTAATATTTTGTAGTTTCCATATAAAAAAGCCAAAACAAAACAGGCTTTGATTTTGTCAGCATCCTTCTATCTGCAAGTTACAACACCTGGGAAAAGACCAGTAGAGAGAATTTTGTTAGCATTTTCCAAAATTTAGCCATCACAAAATTCTATGCAACCTTAATATGTAGCAGTCAGAGCTGCTTCCAGTCTAAACAAGTTCAGCCTCCCCTCATTAATACAGTTTTTGTCAATCTACTGTATTACTGTCAATGCTACAGGTTTTTCCAGTTTCCCAAGAAGACATTTAATGCACGATAAAATAATATCTGCACACAAACTATGCTTCAACTTCAGTAATTCATGTAATAGGAATTTGAAATGATGCAGACTTGTGTGGGCTCACAAGACTTCAGAACAGGATCAAGCCAAGGCCCTACAGCCTGCAGGTGTTTATCAACATTGCTGAGTTTAATTTAAATATAATCATCTCAGTCCTGCTGACAGCGGCTTTTAGTTGCACTATCAACTTGCTGCATTATCAGAAAAGCTCAGAGTGACAGGGTCAGTCCTACTCCAGCCCTTGAGTAACCCAGGCAGGATAGATCACACAGGGCTAAGAAATTCTTTCAGCCATCTGTATAGAAGTGGAGGCAGCAAATTGAAAATTTTGAGTCTCCTCAAGCCAACGTTGCAAACAGTTCTAGTGCTATTTTCACCTCAATTACTGGTTCATTTTCTCCTGTATCTTCTTTCAGAAGGATGAATAATGTTTCAGCCTAAAGAAAAAAAATTGAGAGATTCAAAACTTCTCAATAACCTGTTGAGGGGACACAAAGAAACAGTAGCTCTTCAGCAATGTCACTGAGTATCCTTAGCTAATCTAAAACACCAATGTAGTAAAAGAGCAAATATCCACCTACTAGTTACTTAAATGCTGTTTTAATTCACAGTTCAAGCTCAAATAAAGGACAAATCACAAGATTTATTTATATTTAGGAATATTTCTATAAATTTTCCCTGTCTGTCTTGGTAAATCATTAAAATCTTATCTTAAAAATATGCAGTTTTTCAAGCACCATGAAGTGTGAGTTGAAAAAAACTAAATATTCTTGCTTAAAGCTGGCACTGCTCCTCACCCCTGACTACCGCAGCAGGGGGGGAAAATAAAAAAGTATGGAATCAGAGTGTATTGCATAATCAGACAATAAACAAGCGTTAGTCTCCGTCAGGGAAAGCCGACTCTACGCTCCAATAACTCATCAGGTGAAATTCAGATCAGGAAGTTAAACCTTATCACTTATCTGTCCCATCTTACAGAACACAAACATGTTATCTGGAATTAATGGAGCTAAATTAGTACCTACCTATATAACAAAGCTTTGCCTTTGTTATTTGCTACAGAGAAATATCCACTTCTGGGAGAGAAGTCCATAGATTGAGTAAGATAAATCTGTTTTCTTCTGAACACCGGGAAGTTTGAGAATACAGTATATGAAGGAAGGTGCACCTAATGAGAAATAGGTCAGAGCTTAAAGTTAGGAAAAAAGCACTAAAAATAAGATTAAACTACAAATCTATAATTGAAGCTCAATGTTAAATTCAAATATTCAGTTATATTCCTACCCTACATGACTCTATATCTAAAATTCTATTGGAGAAATGGAGCAGGGAACACCCCATGGACCCAATTATTGCAATTCTTAGGCCTACAAATCCTCCGATCAATTAAACAGTTCCACTGTTGGCCAGAATTCTGATAAGGCTGTCAAAAAAAAAACTCCATAGTGAGATGCTTACAGTTACCAGCTGCTGAACACACATTTGTTGCTGAGTTATATTTACAGCACTGAAATAGAATCACACACAGATTGGTTAGGTTGGAAGGGGCCTTAAAGTTTTCATCCAGTTCCAACCTCCTGCCATGGGCTAGACACCTGCCACTAGACCAGGTTGCTCCAAGGCCTGTCCAACCTAGCCTCAAACACTTCCAGACATTTTAGAGGGCATATTAAAAAGGTAAAAAGGTAAACTAAACTACAAAATATTATTTTCAGAGCAACTTTACTAAAGAAAATAAAATTATGTTCTTGTAAATGCAGTGTCTTGGCCATGTCCTGATCTGGTTGGTCCAGCACTTTTTGCAGTACCTGTATCTGCTTCCTATCAGTCTTACTATGTCACCAGCAGTATTTTAACAAAATATAAAATAAAGAAGCAGAACATACCAATTTGACAGCCTCATCAGTGTCACGGGAAGCCACTGCCAAAATCTCTGTGGTGGGATTAAAGGTCACACAGGTGGCAGAAGTAACAAGGTTCATGATGGCTTTAACTGGCTTAGGACGGTTTTCTTTGAGGCAGACATCAGAAGTGTATAAATTTACAACTCCAGAAGATGAACTAAAGAATGAAATGAACAAAGATTATCCTGAAAAGTACCATTTCAGTACATATTGCTTTGTTATCTATAGCCACTACTCACGTGAAAATGTAATTTCCAATTATTTACTGGTTTGTAAAAATATTTTGTTTGGAGCATGATTTTCCTTTGGAGTTTATAACAGTATTTAGGGGAGGCATTTAGATTTTGGCTGGTTTGGGTTTTCTTTTTACTTACATACTAAGAGACTCAACTGTGGAGAGCCTTGATGACTCCATCTTTTGTCAAGATGAATTCAAAGCAAGCAGTGCTTGGTATCAAAATGTTCTGAAATAACTTCAAGTTCTTTATTGGGTTTTTTTTTTCTTTTTATAATTGTAACATAAGCTCACTGTCAAATCCTCTTCTACAGTGAGCTAGGAAAATACACATTGTACTCCTGTACTTATTCACTATTCTCATTTAAAAGAATCCAGACACTGGCTGAAACTGCATCTCAATAAACGTATTTCAAGAAACAGTTTCACCTCATGGCTTTGAGTTGAGGCCCCCTTGAAAAGTTAACATGCTGCCTTGCAGGAGCCAAATTCAGAATACAGGGAAGAGAACCAGAAAAGAGAGACAACCCTGAATCAATATTCCTGTTACAGAATTTCAGTCTGTGATTTCAAAATTAACTGCTGAACACATTTATGGCAATAGTAATACCAGCATCACTCCTATTCTTTTAGGTGTACTATGGTATTTTTTATTTACACAAAAACCAGTAAATTATTATAATAGGGAATATTTATCTATTCATATCTACTCTAAGCTTATTAAAACCAAACCATGTTCCTACACTCTCAGCAGCCACCCATAAGTTCACTGAAGAGCTTTAAATGAGAACATAAGAAGCTGTCAAAGTTCAGTCACTTACCCACATGCCACATACTGGTTATTTTTTGAAACAGCAATGCACTTTCCTTCCAAAGAACCTTCATCTTCAAATTTGTGTAGACACTTTCTACTTCTCACATCCCAAATGAAAACTTCACCTTCCTCTGGTCGCAGAATGAAGGATATTAGAGAAACCACACATACACATCTCTTTGTTGGTCTATTTTGCTAAAATAAATCTATTTAGATGAGAACTAGAAGCTCAGTTACAACTATCAAATATAGGGTATTTTAAAAACCTACAAAAATTAAAGGCATACTAAAATAGTTAATTCCACTCTTTAATGATTGGCCATGTGGTTGTATTTTCAGGAGAGATGCCAGCATGAAATTTAAAAATTATTTTTCTAAAATGACAAGTGACTTCTAAGAACTCATGCAATTTAAATAGAATTATGATTAGAGCTTCTGGAATACTCACTTGAATAGCTGTATATTTTACTACTGTCTGGAGTAAAAGCAGAGGCAGTGCACCTTCCATTCACCTTCATAGTGCTGATCAGTTCTTTTGTCTGCAGGATGAAGAACAATGGTGACAAGAGATTCTACCAAAAATCTACAGGAAAGTTGCTTTCTGTCCCACAAAAATCTTTAGCTACCCTGACATTCAAAGAACAGTACCAACATTTTGTATGCCTGCAGAGCAGAACACAGGCACCTGAGTCCAGCTGCAGCTGGATCATCAAACATTTGTTTGTTCCCTCACTGAAGGACCTGAGTTATACAAAACTGAACTTTCTCCTTTAAAAGTACTCTTTCCTGTGAAAGTTTAAAACAAATACACCTGCCACCATATGGCCTTTTAAAATTCAGCTGAAAGATCGCTCTATGCATTATGAATCAGTGTTTGGCATGATTCATGAATAACGTACAGCAGTGTGCACTAGCATGACTCCCAAAAAAGCAGTCCTGTATTTCATCCACCCCCAGATGCCTGTTTCCATGCTGTTTCCATTCCTTTTGCCAGCAGAGTGCTCATGCAAGCAGCTGAAATACAGCACTGACACATGATTTCTTCCAGCTGAAAACCCCATGGAACCGCCCCGAGCTCCACCAGCCCCACAGAGCTGCAGAATAGTCTCACAAAGCCCAAAATAACTCCCTAAAGCTGCAGTGGGTTGATTCAGGAGCACATTTTTGGGGACTGTCACAGTACATGTCATACCTTGTCTTCAGCTGTAAGTTAGATTGCCTTGCAGATGAGATAAAAGCAAATTCAGAAGGGAAATGGCACCAAGGAAGTGAACATGAACCATGCAGAGAAAGTACCTTCATGGACAGCAAGTGAAGGTAACCTGAAGTTCCAGTTAGCAGCATAGATGATCCATCTGGAGAGAGCTCGAAGTTCCTGAGAAATTTTTCCTCCACACCTTTAAAAAGAGATTTGAAACTTGAAATGGGTGTAATTTATTCTTTGGCCTCAACATTTAGAGACAGGATGAATATGACTAAGACCTGACTCCAGCTTTTAATTTCTGCAATATGCTGTCACAGTGAAGCTGAACTCAATCTTGCTCATGTGTGATAATTTATATCCCACACAAATTAACACTAAAGGTACTTTATTTCCTTGAAGACAAGTTAAAAATACAACCTCCAACAAGTCACTGCACTTCCTTTTAAAGGAAATTCATGTGACATCTCTATTTGGGACACCTTCAACTGTGCCCAGACACTCAGAGCTGCAAAACATACCTCGTACTTTTGGGATAGGGATGATACTCCCAGCCATCATGTCATACACAAAGAACATGCTGTGATGAGTACCAGTGGCTATAACTTGTTCTCCATCCACACTGAAACGAGCCTTATAAATTGGAAAACTCTCTAAATAGATGCTCTGTATTTTTGAGTTCCTTATACCGTCCACCTTCAAAAAAGAAAATAACATAGCAGGTTCTCATATTGAGGAATATATCACATACTTTTACAGAGAAAAATCATATCAACTACTTAGCTGAGACTTAAGCAGTAAGAGGTACACTACTGTGATGCATTAAACTCTTTCTCTCTCCTACAAATGACCTGGTTCTTAGCTCCTCACCTCATTTAACAGGCATTCATACTTTTCTGATAGACCTCACACCTCTTGCCCTTCCTCATCTTGCCCATGCTTTGTTCAAATAATCACTACTATTGTGCTTTTTCTAAATGGAAACATCTGCTGAGATTTGGGTTTTCTTGCAGCTCTATGAGAATATCACATTCCACTTGTGTCTGACTGTTTCAGTGACACTGGGCCCTGCTAAAAGTTCCTAAATAAAATTAGGATCTTTAGTTTTCAGAGGAGCAGGGTAGTGTCTCAGGATGAATACCTTCCTTCAGTACAGCCTCTCTATCTCCAACATGATTTCACAGAAATTTTAGTTTTAAAGCACAGTGGGCTGCTTCCCCCTCTATAGGCTCTCCAAACAACTTAGGAACAAAAAGCCTTGTTAGTCCTTGTCATTGCAAACCTGCAAACCAAACATTTTTAAACACAAATCTTCAGCTAAAAACTCTTAAGACAAAAAGTTTGCCAGTACTCTGAATGTGTTAGGTGTGAAGTCACAGATGGAAATTCCTTCCCAGATGCCTTTAAACAAGAAAGTTCCATCGTAAACACAGACATTACACCCAGTGTGCAGATGAATAGAGAAACCAAAGTCTACCACTCCAAGCTATTTCATGTACACTCAAAAAAAAAAAAAGGTTCTGTGTTAGTGACCATTAGCAGAATATAAACTGAAGTTCTTCACCTGAAAGAGGGACACGGAGCGATCGTGCCCAGCTGTCATCACCACTTGAGCTGAAGGATGAAACTGAACTGTCACCAGTTTTCCATTGGCAAAACGTTCCTGGTTTGCAGGAATGCAGGTGCTCATCTACAACACAGATCAGACAGTTAAAAAAACCCCAACAATCACTTCTGCTGAATGAAAAACCAATTACTCTTTTTGCTACAAGACCTCAAGCCCTGTGATGAAGTTTAGGGCAGCATGAGGGCGAGCAGAGCACAACAGCCTATTCACATACACACAACACATGGGGGAGCTGCCCCATGCAAACACAGGCTAAACTCACCAGCCTTTCTACTGGCTTTAAAACTGAGTGTAAAACTAGCTGCATTCTGACTCTTCTGAAATAGCTTTAGGAGACAGTGGGAGAAATACTCATTTAAGGCTGTCTTCTTAAAGATAATTTCACTTACTTCAAAATTATGGGAGAATTCCATCCTCCCTCTGCAGAAATTAAAATCCTACTACAAGATGCTATTTAGAGGGCAGAAAATTCTTATGTCAAACAATCCAGTTTACTGTTTCATGCTTTCACATGAACTATTTAATTTGCTTATCCTTTGGAGTTTCTAGTTGCAAAAAAAAATTCACAGAATCACTAATTTCATACACAACAAGAGTCAAAGTGTGCACTTAAGTCCAACTGAAGTGGAAAGATCAAGTTTGCTTTACCTTCAAAATCCCTCTTGGCAGAGACTCTGAGCTTGTTATGAAATTGCCAGTCCTGCGTAGCAAATCATCATCTTCATCACTGTCACCTCATTAAACCAAAGCACATGGAAATAGCTAATAGCACAAACACCCACAGCAAAATCAACACATTCCTCTTTGAAACAAATTAAATTAAAGCACACTGAAAGAATAAAGCTCACATATCCAGCATATTACACTACTGAAACTGAGAAGACATAAAAAGTAATTATTTTCTAGCAAGCTGATGAGGGAATCACAGTAATACTTATTAGATTATTGGACATATTTACTATCACTCGAAGTCCTTTTGGATTTCTTCCTGTTTTCTAGATCAGCCCAGGCAGGAACTCCTCCCATGGCTTGCTGAAACCTTACAAGAAAAGGAGGTAGAGAAAAAACCCATAATTTATGTGAGACAGTAATTTCCTTCTATGAGTTAAGTACTTAGAAGAAGCTCAGTCATAATTTTGCAGAACACAATATAAGTTTTTAATTTAAAAAAAATTTAGATTTCATTGTTTCTTGTATAACTCCCTAGCAGACAAATTAATTTGGGCACTTCGATACAAGTATTAAACAAATTAGTCTAGACAATGCTAATGCACATTTTATTTACTATTCTTAGTATTATTTGTGGTTTAAAAACACTGCAAATACTGCAGAAATCACTGGCTTTAAAGAAACAACATGAGAACAGTGGATAAAGAGGAGAGTGACTTTGAACGTCACATAAATGTATTTTAGTTCACAAAATTGTTGTGTTGGAAGGGAGACAGACCCTCTGGAGATCACCCAGTTCATCTCTCCCTTACCAAAGCAGGTCACCCGAAGCAGGTGACACAGGAACATGTCCAGGTGTGTTTGGAATGTCTCCAGAAGGAGACTCCACAACCTCCCTGGGCAGCTGTTCAAGTACTCTGCCATCCTTCATGGAAAGAAATTCTTCTGCACGTTGAGGTGGAACTTCCTGGGTTCTAGTTTATGGTCACTGCCCCTTCTCCTGTTCTGGGTGCCACAGAAAAGAGTCTTGCACCATCCCTGGAGATCAATTATCTCTATCTCAATAAAGTCAGCCACAAAAACATTAGTGAAACTCACTGTTCTTCAAGTCTTTTCTTTAGCTTTTTCTTAGGAAGCATTGTCTCGGCATCACTTTTCATGAAATCTTTTCTGTACTTATGGGTCATATCAACACTAGAAGGGAAAAACACACAGAACACAAAGATCGTTCAAACCAAGGCTACTTAAAAGCACTCCCAAGTGCGATACGTAATTCCCACCACCCAACCTGAACTTACTTTTCCTCGGCTTCATCGTCCTCATCCACCCAGGCCGGCTTTTTGAGCAGTAAGTCACCTTTGGCTTCGTTTTCCACCCCCGAATCACTGGATTCTTCCTGGAGGCCTTTTCCCTCTGCAGCAGTAACCTAAAAACAACCGAACGGGCCGTGTGACCGGGGACACAGCTTGGAGCCCGGGGAGCGAGCGGGTGAGGCCGCAGCCCGGGTGGGGAAAGGCCCGGGCCTGCAGGTGCCGTACCTGCCGGGGCCCGTCCAGACGCCGCAGTAGCTCGTCCTCCTCCACATTGAGGCTGTCGCCAAATACCAGCTCCTCCAGCTCCCGCTCGGCGCCCGACGCGCAGCTCAGCGCCTTCAGGTGGCGGG
>JAHLSL010000068.1:4575330-4612698 GCA_025920805.1 Petroica traversi
CCCCCCTTCCTGTGCAATTTTTATGATTTCTGATATTGTGACTTTGTTCTCTTTGTAAGGAGCAGTAAACTCGTGAAACCAGTTTCACTTTCAGGTTGTTGCTGGAAATGTTTGAAAGTGTAGTAATTTCTGCCAGGCGTGGCTTTGAAAATTAAAAGTCCTACTACAAAGCATATGCAAAAGCATATGTGTGTAAAAGCAATTTATTTTAAAATGTGTCTGGTAACTTGTGATTTTTCACATCTAAATCTAGTCGAAACTGAAAGCTGTAGGGTAATCACCTGTATTTTAAGTTAAAATTATTTTGCAGGTTTGAGGACCCACATTTGCCTATTTATTGTATTCAACAATTTGATTTTGACTTAAAGGGAACGGAATAAGGCTTTGAGAGTCTAATCTGGACCCTTTAATGAGAGCTAAAACAATATATTCCCTTAAGAAGGCAATAAAACTTAGTAGGTCAATTGTCTTTACAAATTCCTTCAGCTTAGGCATAGTTTTGAGGAAGTATGTTATGTAGGCAATAGGAAACTGTATAGAGGGATCTTGTCTCCCAAGAATAATTTAGGTGTTCTTGAGAGCATGTGAGCTTGTGCATGTGCAGAAAGAATGCAAACTGCAAGTAAGAATTGTCTTCATCATTTCCTAAAGAGCAAGGCGCCTCTGACAGCAGTGGTAATATGCACGAAAGTTCCCTCTCATTGGCTTTCATTTCTCTTACCTTCTGAAATTTGATTTAATTTTGCAAGGCTTTTCATATCTTCTGCAAACCACTACTGCATTCCTTCATTTTTCAGGTAAGTTGGTACACTCTGGGCATGTGGGATCATTTGCTAAACCTGGCTCTGAGCACGTGGAATGAATTCAGGAAGACCTTGATTTTGGGTTGGTGGTGGTTTTGGGGTTCTTTACATTTAAATTTGTTATTTTATTTGGGGTTTTGGTCTTATGTTTGTTTTAATGGTAACACAGTGTTTAAAGGGAAGTATTTGCCTCTTCCAGATACCTCTGTAAGGGCTTTGTAGAAACATAATGGAGTTTGTAATAGATTATTAGTTTTATCGAAACTCATAAAGTGAGATATTTCACATATTAATCATCACACCCCCCTCCAAAATTTCCTGCTAATATGATATATTTTTTTATGAAAGAGTCTCCCCTCTTGTGTGAAACCCCCTGGGGAAGAGGCTATGGACAAAACCATTGGCAAACAGCAGAAACTGGCTTCAGACAAAATGCTGTCATACATAGCAAATGAAGAGACAGGAAAAAACATTTCTGTAATTTTCCAGCAGAGATTTTACTTATAATAAGAGTGGAAGGCACATTTCCAGCTAGAGGTGAGTTGCTTATATAAAAAAAAGTAAGTTTGGTTGGTTCTGATTTCCAAGAATCCCAAGATGTTTAGCTTTGGGGTTTTTTGTCTATTTGTTTTCAATGAAAGCTGAAAGTGTGTTTTCTTTAAATTGGTACCATGTTTGCATTTTCTTTTTTGGTCATGTTCTGAGGTACAATTAGGCTTCAGTTCCACAAGGACAAGCTACTATTATACTGTAAGTTATTTTAGCCAACCTCCATTGAGGAGAGCTGTAATAAATTAGTTCTATTGTAGTGTTTCCTTAACATCTAGAGCTGAAACTAAGTTTGTAACATAAAGCATCAATGAACTTCTGAAAACAAAACCTGTGCATTAAATTTAAAGTCTTAACTTGGAAATACCCTTGGATCTGTTAAGGATATGTGATTAAAGTAAATCTGTCTTACAACAGGTCCTTGGCTTGAAGGTTGTGTTGACCTCACTATTGACCTTGGCCTCAGATACTATCTGTCCACAGTTCTGTCTCATTTTGGGCAGGGGGGAGGGGGTGTGGGGGTGTGTGGCTTGGAGCTGAAGATAGGAAGTGATGCCTCAGTTCAAGTACTGGTGTGCCTTTGCTGAGCTGTAGCTCTTGTACTCCAAGCTCCAAATTGCTGCCATACTGAATTCAAGCCCCAGATTGAATTCAAAAGTAACAACAACCATTTGGAGTGGTTTGAAACTTTCCTGTTGCTGTTTTGGATCATCCTTGTGTGGCCAGATGCACATACCTGGGGCAGGAGGTTTGGTTGCATAATAATGGGGTGTTTTTCTTGCCAGTTTTTTACCTTCAAAACTCTTTTGCATAAAGTTTGCTAATGCTTGAGCATAGTCTTCATTAAAACACTAAAACTATTTCCTGATTAAGTGTTTGATGTCTAAATAACATTAAATGGTTTTTGTTTTGACCATGGATTGCTCACCCTTTGTGCCCAATTTTTTATGTTGTAAGAGTAATTATTACACTCAAAGAATGTGTGCTATAATGTGTTGATCAAATTCAATGTCTGGTTGTACATATATAAAAATGTATTCTAAGAGTGAGAAACTAATTTTCTTATGTGTTTAGAGTTGCCTTCCTACTCTATTGGAAACCAGTTTCCTTAGCTATATTCTTTTTCAAACCATTTGCCTTATGTAATGCTTAATTAAGAGTATTTCTTAAAAATACTCTGTCAAGTATTCACAGGGAGGAGGGGAAGAACAGGAAAATGGGAAGTTGGGCAGAATAAGAAAGCAGTTCTTAAAGAGTTTTCACCCATCCCTTCAATAAAAAAAAGTGTGCAAGAAACCCCCCGAGCATATAGGATGGGGTAATTTGCCAGTGCTGCTCATGCTGCATTTCACAGTGCTGTGACTGA
This sequence comes from Petroica traversi, assembly GCA_025920805.1. Taxonomy (NCBI): domain Eukaryota; kingdom Metazoa; phylum Chordata; class Aves; order Passeriformes; family Petroicidae; genus Petroica; species Petroica traversi. The sequence continues at coordinate 4,578,049 of JAHLSL010000068.1, forward strand.
AAACCTCTGTTGAGGAACCAGTAATCTTATTTGAAAATAAGCCTTAACCAGAATGCCTGAAAGTTTGTCTTGTTCCTTTGTTTGAGCATTACTTCTGCTTAATGTACAGATAGACTCTATTATTGGAGTAGTTACTCAAGCTGCTGCTCTTTTGGCATTAACCAGCTGCAAGGTTCTGTTTTATAGCAAGCTAGGCTCCTGCTCCAAGCAGTTTCTGTGGATAGGCAGGAGGCTGTTTCCTGGTTTGTTAGAAGTTGAACACTGATCTGGTTGTGTTTTGAGGAGAAGACATTCTCCTCCGCATGATTTTTAGTGCTAAGTCCAGCTTTGAAGAGTAGGAAACTGATTTGATGTTAATTTGAGATTTTGGGGGGGGTTTGCATGCTTGTTTTTGAGTCCACAGCAGCTGCTGTGGGTAGGTGCTGCTTCAGACAGACAAGGAGTTTCTGTCAGCTGTGGAGCCTAAAAATACTCTTAAAAAATTGCTTGTCCTTCATATGCCTAGAAATTACTTTCAACATTGTTTGTTCCATCACCTCAACAGGGATGAGATGAGGCTCTTTGAGCCTCTCATTTCTTGGGTTCTCCTTCAGCCTTTTCTGAAGATAGATAGGATAACGACAGAGGGACAGAGAATGTGTTCAAAAGGTAGATTGTTCCAATTTCCTGGTACCTCTGATGAAGCTCACCATAGTGTATAAGAGGCCACAAGCATTTCAGGAACTGTTGGTGTGCTGGTTGAGACCTTCTGGAAAAAGATAGAGGCTATAGAAAATCAGAAATGGGGAAATTTTGTACTTAATTTTCAAAAGAAAAAGGTGGAACCAAAGTTTCATCTTGTTTATAATTCTGTTTAAGGCATACATTGTCCTTTTTGTAAGGATGTCTTTGACCTTTGAATTCAGAGCAATACCCCAGCTTTTTTCACTTCCAGATATTAGAACTCCTGTTCTTTTGTTCATCCAAAGTCTGCAGGAAGGGTTATAGAAGTTTCCTCATGTTCACTTATTTCTACAAATGCTGTTTCAACATGGGTTAAAAAGAACCTTTGTGGTGTTTATTAGCAAAATAGAAGTGTTTTGATCTCCTCTTAACAAAATTACAGTATTGGTGTTTGTATCATCTGTATAATTTGTATCATCTTCCCTAACTTTCACCTACTTTTGTGTACGAAGTATTTTGGTTTTTTCCCTGCAAACTCTGCCTTTTTGAAATCTCAAAAAACATTTTGAGAAGTTTCCCTAATTGCACTCTGGGTAATAACTACAAATTAACATTAAGAATGTCCTACATAAATTATCTCACAAATGTGGTCATCTTCTGGCAAAAGCTCGGATACAAATGTTTTATAAAAACTACACTATTATTTTAAAATGGTAAGCAAAGCTGCTGATTTGAATTGTAAATTTGATGTTCAATAATTTTGAATTGGAACAATTTGGCTGAATATTAAGTAAATGGAACGGTGATATGAGATTTGTTTTGATGGTGTAGTTAAACTCAAAAACTTGATGATTACTGCTTTTGAAATGGTATGCTGAAGAATGACTTTCCTAATTGAGTGCTCACCTTTCCATTTACAAAGAGAAACTATTTTCCTTCCCATCTATGGATATTTTATCAAAGAGAGCTTAGCAGTAATATTGAGGTTCTAAATGGAAGTGATGCAAAAGAGCAACAGAAGGAGCCAGGTGCACTGTTGAGGTGGTCGGCTTGCCCCATGCTTTAGCTTGTGATCCTTCTACCTTGCTTCCAGCTTCCTGGTTCTTCTACCTTCCCTGGCAGTGGCATCAGAGCTGGCATGGGGAGTTGGAGGGTCTGGGACTGGGAATGGGCTGCATTTCAGTTCCTCCTGGGCAGTGACAGCATTTCAGACCACTGGCAGCATGGTACTCAGCAAATCTACCACCCTGTACATCCGGGGTTCTTCAGTGGGAAGGGGATAGCCTGAGACTGGCTTCTGCTGCAGCCTCCATAAGATGGCCGAAGCTGTGGAATCACTCTTTGGTATGGGATAAGGCCCTAATCTTAGTGAAATCAGACCAGCTGACTTAGAGAGGATGAGAGTGTGAAGAGGGAGATCCTTCCCTGGGCTCTGAAACACCACGAGTATCTGTCCATAAAACCTGAGTATCATAGTGCTCTGGTAGCACTGCTGGAAATGGTTCATATTGAATCGGGCATTATATCTTAGCAGAGACTATGTTCAGGAGAACTTAAATACTGTGAGATATTAAGGAGCTCCTGAAATCTTGAGGAAGATGACTAGTTTTCATCTTCTGCTCTGAAAATTCCTGGCAGTGTTGGCAGGACACTGTATCCATGGCAACGTTGTGCTCGGCTTCTGCCTTAAACTGCACACACAAACAAGTCACTGGTGGTACATGTTGGTGGCAGATGGGACCTGCGATACAGGATAGGCAACTCTGTTGCCAGCAGGAGTCAGAGCTGGGCTTTGTTTGCCATGGCTCAGTTTCCTCTAACAATCCCACAGGCAGCCTGATAGCTGGTTTCAGTGCCTTCAGGAAGTTGTCAGGTTGTACTCTATCCTAAATTTCATTTGGCTTAATACAATTTTAATTTTTTTTTTTTGGCTGAGGAATATATTCATAATTAACATTACACTGACTTTTTTTTTGTTGTTTTGTTTCAGAGCTGCTGTGTGTTAAATGTGTTTGCCTTATTGTATAACCTTTTGTGCTTACTGGATTTTTTTTTTGGAATTTTTTTTCCAATATTTGCATGCTAGGATTGGGTCAGTGTGGAAATCAGTTTTCCCTTGTACCCATTAGGAAATTCTTCCATAATAAGATTTATTTAGATTGCAAATGAGAATATAATATAATAAAGGGATAATATGGCAGGAAAAGGCTTGAAAGAGATCTAACAATAAAGATTTTCAGGCATACACTCTAGGAAAGGGATTTGGGGAATTGTGATGAAATCTTGAAGCTATGAATCCAAATGCAATTTAGGAAGAAAAAGCCCAATCACATTATTTTTCTCTCTGCACTGACTTTTAAATAAAATTAGCTCTTGGAAAAGGCAGTTGAGCCAAAGGCTTTCTTAATTTTTCTTCTGTTTTCTTGTCTCTACTTCATTCCCCTAACTTGTTCATCTATTATAGAATTTCTTTGTTATTTCCTCTCAAACTTAGTAGATACTGTTTAAGATAATGGGAATAATTTGAAACTTAAAATATTTTTTTAGCGTAATGAGGGCAGCTCACATAGGAGTGGCTTTCTTTCAATAGAGCTGTCTAAGATAATAAAGTGAAAATTGTCACTATCAAAATGCACGTGGTGGATGTGCCTCAGAAAAAGTGCACAGTTAATCTCTTGCTTCTTTAGTGTCTTTGCTGGAAATTACTTAACTGTCATGCCTTCTTCTAAATTGTATGGTTTTTGCCCTACTTCAAATTTTTTTATTATAGAAAAACTATTATGTAACAGGTTATTTTGTAAATGACGGTACCAAATTAGTCACCTTTCTCTCTTTCAGCATTTGTGCGGACCCTATTGCCATAGTAACTGAGCTCTTCATAATGGTTAATGTATTAATCCTCAGAACAGCCCTGTGAGCTGGAGAGGTGTTCCTGCTTCACACGAGAGTCACAGACTCATAGAGGAGCTGAGTGATTTATGGATAAACCCACAAGCCAATGAGAGCAAAGAGTTTCTCGTTCCTGTGGGATAAGTGCCCTCTCGACTGAACTGTCTTTTCTGTGCCCAGCTTTCTCAAATGAAAGAATTTTAGTGGAATTGGCTACAGCCATCTGGATTGTGCTTATTTGGATATAAGATCCGTGTGGCTGTCAGTGTTCAGCACATCAGGCTTAATGAATTCTGAAGACACCAAGGAAATTAAATGTATGGATGGCTCTTGTGTATTCTCAGTAGATCATGAGATAGATTTTTTTTTTTTTTCTTCTGTGTATCACATCACCAAAACTTGGTCAGTTTTGATTATACCAATGCTCATGTAATTGGCAATACATGGTTCATGTCTGTGCTGATACAGCAGTGCCTTAGGGTATCTGCTTTTGAAGACTGACTTGTGAAACTTTTAAGCTTGACTTTGAAATCTTTGGATTCAGAACATTCTGCTATTCTTTGGTGTTTATTTGTTTGGTTGGTTTTTGTTTGTTTGATTTTTTTTTTTGTTTGTTTGGTTGGTGGTTTTTTGGTTTTTTTTGTTGTTGTTGTTTGGTTATTTTTAATTTTTAGACAGAACATAGTTCCCGAGTGGAAAGGAAACGCCGAGACTCATTCGGGATGTTTGACGGTTATGATAGTTGTAGTGAGGATACCAGCAGCAGCTCCAGTTCAGATGAGAGTGAGGAGGAGGTTACTCCTTTGCCATCCAGTCTCCCAATTATCAAGAACAATGGGCAAGTTTATACTTACCCAGATGGCAAGTCTGGCATGGGTAAGTATGTGCTGTGTGAGTGCAAGGAATTGGATACTGATGGATTTTTAGCCTGTGTTGGATTGTGAAGGTCCCATCCCAAATGTTGGTCCCATCTGAAAGGGATCAAAGCAGCTGAAGGGTCGGGATTGGTTAGTTTTGGGAGGGGGAATTGTTCGAGTTCTGCTAAACTGAAATAAGAGAGGGTTTGAATCCTGCTATCAGGGAAGAAATAGTATGGGAACATCTGCCCCCCTGTCAAATGTGTTGTCTGTCTGCATGTGTGTGTGTGTGTTCTCATGTGCATTGGTTTTATTCTTGGAGCTTTGAGGACAATGTCAGTGTATTCTCTCTATACCAGGGCATACCTTCTTTCTGCCCTTTATGTTCCATATACAATATGTTTAAATCTATTTCTTCCTATACTGGGAAAACTTCATTACTGCTGCTGTATGAAACCTGTTAGTATATACCTGTTCACTGCTCACTAGCTGTGAGCTGGAAGATATTAAGAAAATAAATTTAAAAGGAAAGATTTCTTTTGTTACCAGGGACAAATATTTTATGTGAAATCCTAGTGATTAGGATAGAGCTCTCTCTGGGCAGAATTTGGATATTGTCTCACTGGCATTAGTTGGTCTGTGAGTCTTACTATCTTGGAATACACTGTGGGTGATACTGTCCACCTCTGAAACATGATTCTAGCCAGAAGAAAACATTAGTGGTCTGGAGTAATTGGGATATACTAATCTATGAATCAAACAAGAGATCTGGTTTTATTTCAGGTTGGAAGTATTCAATATTTAGAGGAAATCAAGATTGGCAGGCCCAGATTCAATGCAGATGCTTCCTTGAAACAGTGAAAAAAACCAAAAACTGGCTTGAGCCGATTTAGCTGAGTCATTCACTTACACCAAGGGTGTAATTAATAGGGAGCAGAAAGAGGCATTGTTTCACCAGTGAACTTGAGGTTCTTGGTATTTCACTGATATTAGTGGTGGTGTTTTAAATTCTAAATTATTTTCCTGTTCAATTCTCTTTCGGGTCAAACACTCAGAAACTGTTTGATGGTGCCTCCTCCAGTACCTTCATTCTGTCCTCTTCGTCCTGAATTTTTACTACAGTTTTAGCTACATTCTTAATGGTTTGGGGTTTTTTTCTCTCCTCTGATTAGCTACGTGTGAGATGTGTGGGATGGTTGGTGTCCGGGACGCTTTTTACTCTAAAACCAAGCGCTTCTGCAGTGTGTCGTGCTCTAGAAGCTACTCCTCCAACTCCAAGAAGGCCAGCATTCTGGCCAGGCTTCAGGTAGCGGTACAGACACCATTTTCTTTACATCCTTTCTGTCGTCTGTGGTGGTGAAATTGGGTATTTGTACAGATGGCTGCATGTTTTAAGATAAGTTTCTTGGGTTTGGGGGTTTTCTTTATGGAGTTGCAAAATATGCATATGTCTGTTCAGTTAAAACGGTAATCAAATGATCATCCAGGTGTGTTTGTAGTATTCAATAAAAAATACACAAATGTCAAGAAATATCATTATACTCTGTCTCAAATTCATTGCAACAAATGCTAAGAAATTGATTTGCTATAAGTTAGGTTAAAAGTTCTTCCTTTTGACCTGCTTTTGAGAGATACCTTTTTTTTCAGGTAAATAGCAGTGAATCTATAATGCTGTTCAAGTTGGAATAGTAGTACAAAAGTAATCTTCTGGACATTCCTTACTACTGATTTCTAAATTTATTTTGTAATACATATAATTGTGTAAAACTTAGTCTCTGTGTGCTTCTAATTTTAGTTGAAATCTGCCAAAGATAGCTACAGACCTGTGGAAATTTCCTGATGGGACTTTGGAAAGATGTTATTTACTTGGGTTGTTTGTTGGTTTTTTTTTAGGGTAAGCCTCCAACAAAGAAGGCTAAAGTTTTACAAAAACAGCCCTTAGTGGCTAAATTAGCAGCATATGCCCAGTACCAAGCAACTTTACAAAACCAGGCAAAGACAAAAGCAGGTAACAGCATATAAATGGAGCTGAGACAAAAATACAGAAAGATTTGTGCCTCATTAACAGCTTCCTAACTGAAATACCTTTTCCTTAGCAGCTGTTCCTGTGGAAGGTTTCAGCTGGGGTAACTACATCAATAGTAATAGCTTTACCGCAGCTCCTGTTACCTGCTTTAAACACGTGAGTATTTCTCACTTTGGGCTTTCCTTCTCTGTGTGTGCATGAGTGAGTCCATGGAAATTTGACTACTTTTTTAGATAATGTATCTGTCTTTTAAAGCCATTCTGAACACATAAGTTACTTTCATCATATATACACTCTCATAAATAAGAAGGAAGGCTCTTACATACTTGGGAAATTGTTTTTCTCATGTTCAAGTCACAAAATTATCCCATGTACTGCAAAGTAAAAGACCAAACAAGTCAAGCTGTACTGAAAACAGTTACAAAAGGCTTTTTGGATTGAGTCAGGCTTGTTCCATTGTGATGGAGTGATCTTTTCATTGTGTATTTAGCTTTGGGTTTTCTTCCTTAACTTTTAGTCCTATTCTCCCTATCAGTTGTGCTGCCAGGTAGTCTAGTATGGGGGAAAACGACAGCTGTTTAGAAAACTAACTTTTCACATTTCAGTTTTCCTTGTTATAGAGTTAAAAAAGTTTCAAACAAAAAAGACATTCTTCAATGACTGAGGACATTAGGGGATTGGGAAAATATTTAGTGCCATCTATCTTTAACGTGTTTGTAAAATTCCAGTAATTAGGCATTTTTAAAAATATTGACATTACTTTTTTGTCTCTAAAGTAAAGGCTTTGACAGAAGGTGTTTTCTCAGCATATTTTTCAATTTGAGCAGTTGAAGTGTTCTGTATTACAAAATTTTTGTTTTGCTTGAAATAATGTGCTGAAAGTTGCGATCAAAACAAATATTTTGCTTCATGGAAGTTCTCCATGAGGGAGAAGAGACATATTTTCTCTTCAGCTCAGGAATTCCTGCTGAGCCCTATCAGTGGCAGTTGGCACTTTGTGAATAGCACCCTTTATACTCAGAGGCCTCAGCTACTGCCCAGAGCAGTGCCTTTCGTTAAGAGAACTTGGGGAATTTGTATCAAATGCTTGAGTCAATATGTTTGCACTTCGTTTTTGCAGCTATGTACACGTAGTAAGTTATTTCATAAGTCCATATCGGAAAGCATTGTTTGATAACATAGGCTGTGCTATTGTATCAACAAATGCATCAGGATGGGTGGCATCCTCAATTAGAGACAGTTACAATTGTCAGGTCACTTGTAAATTATCCTCCAACATTGCATTTTAATAAAAGGAGTTGTATTTTCCTTTCTCGCTGCTTCATTGGTTCAGATGCACAGTGCTCCGATAACGTGAACCAAGACCATACTCAGGGTCGCATTGTACCTTGGAAATTTTCAGAAAAAAATGGCAATAGTGCTACCAAGTAGCCTGAAAGTTGTTTCTTTGTTTCTTTTCTGTCCTCATTTTTCTTTTTCATACAAGTAAAATGCGAATCCTACAGTTTTCTTTGAAGATTTCTACATTTTGATGGGTATGAGTTAGTGTTTTAAGGGTATGATTTGCATTTAACTTTACTGTAATTACTTCTTTGAAAATACATTATTTAAACCAGTCAGAATCTGAACAACACATCAGTCCTCTTTTGTTAGATCCTTCTCTTTGTCCCGCTCTCCATTGATAATTAAATAGTATTCTTTTTGCCTTTCTGGAAAGATTATTGCCGTTTTCTGCGTAATGTATTGCTTTGATTTGTAAAAGTTTGTATTAGTTGATGTTTGTTTTCCATCCATATTATGGATTTCATACATCTGTATGTGTGTGACGGAATATATAAAGCTTATTCTGTTCGAGACCAAAGTTTTGAATTAACAGTAAAATCATGACATATCTACCCTTACATTTATTATTCAACAAAATATATTGAATTTACTAGTTACAGTGGGTGTACCTGTATGGATATTTGATAGGGAACATTAGGATCAACATTAAAGAAAATTCAAGGGAACTATGAGGTGTGAGATTTGGCTTATTAATTATTTTTTAATAGCCTGGTATGCTTCGGTATCTCAGATGTAGGTTTCGCACCTCAGGTTATCTGATTTTGTTTTTCCTGGGGAGTTACTACCTCTTCAATTTAAAAGAGTTACGTTTTAGAATGAAAGTATCTAAATCTTGGACGTTCTCTCTCTCTTTATGATAAGAATCAATTTCAAAATATTTTGATGTGATTCTTGTGCTTCTTTGTTACCTTTGTTTCCGACTTGAGTGATGTGTAATACTACTGAAATTCAGTAGCAATAAATTGCCATGCCCATTACTTCAGTGTTCAGTAAACTGAAGTAGGGAACTTCTTTGGTTTATGTCCTACAGAAGCCCACGACAGTATCAGTATTCCCAATTGTGCACCTTGCAGGCTCTTTTGTTGGGTCAAGTTTCATTAATCAAGCACAGTGTAGTAGCTGCTGCAAGGAGAAAAACTCAATGTTTTTAATATTGAGTTATTACTTAGTCACATACAGTGAGCTCATTGCTGACCTGCATTCCATTTTTTCTGCTCTGAATGCTTTTTATTCTTTTCTATAGTTGCTTTTATTAGTTCGAGCCATTCCTTTAACTGAAAGCAAATTACAGTGGTTTAAGTTGTTTTTCAGTACTACTTACTGGATAATTTTATGCACAATTAAAAGTAGTTATTTATTTTCACACTGTTGCTAGTGAGAGGCACATTTCCTGAAGTTCTTTCTTCCAGCTGAATTTTATTCTGAGCTGAAATATTTTCATTCTCTTGATTTCTTGTGTTTTTAAACTATATTCAGTGATTTAAGCTAGCATTTCCAGGATGCTACGCTGTGTGGCAGTGCTCTGCTTTGAAGGTTTTTGTTTAAACCCTTTTGCATGTTTTCTCCTCTGGCATTAAGTGTTGTTGGGACACTGCTCACACATGATGTTTCAGCATTCCGTACAATTCAGAAATTGGTAGCATCACCATGCTACTGATGGAATTGGTAGTATCACCACAGGATTTGCCATTAAAATCCTGATTTAATTTAGAGTCTGGAATCATGGCGGGGTTGATGCCATCCAAACCTTTAGAAGCCTCATATTTAAGCCTGTGAATTCTTTGTTCGGCTGTGTATGTGGGGATACTTGGCCTTTAGGTGCTCCTGTCAAAGAGGCCCTTCCTGACTGCACCTTACCTTGCAGAGAAGGCCCTTGGTGCTCACAGATAGACCCCTCCCAGGTCATGTCTCGGAGCAGGAAGCCAGGAACCAGCTCTTCCTTGATTGGGAGTGAAGTGGATCTCTTCGTCATGAGTCTGAAAGGTAAATTTGTTCTTACCTGTAAATGATGGTTCTGCTAGTTCGCACTATGCCAATCCAGACTGCAGTCACCTTTCAGCCAGCAGATAAATAAGACTTAACACTTCTCTAGTGCTTTTTGAGTTTTTAAAGCACTCTTCAAGCACTGATTGGTTAATCAGATGAGACAGAGGAGAGATGAAGGAAGATGGCTGTGACAGCCCTGGTTTATCCAGGTCTTCCTGCCTTAAGAATATCGCTAATGAGTGAAGAAGATGATACAGTGTAGCAGGTGTGCTGTAAACCATCCTTCAGGACAGTACCATTGTCTGACATTTCAACGGTGATGCTGCACAGGATGGCTTCCTCCTTGAAAGGGTGAACCATATGGATTGGTGTAGGAGAGCTAGCAGAACCAATGTTTTCACAGACAAGGACAAATTTAACTTTCTGCTATTTCCGTCTATACCAATCCATGTTCTAGAAATGAAATTTCCATTATATGTTGATGTCAGGAGAAGTGTTTTGGTATACTTTTCCCCTGAATCAACTGAATAGATGAGCAGACAGTAAAATATACTTCAATTGAGTGCAGCTGGATTATGAAATTATTCAGCACTGCTATTTTTGATTGTTTGGCCTCATCTATACAGGCAATGAGATTTGCTAAAATATGCAGTTTTAAAAGTTTATTTCTCAATTCAATTAAAAAACCTATACACGTCCATTTAGAGAGGGTAGTGAGTATGGGATGGAATGTAAGTTGTATCTGCATATTTTGTGTATGTTGGATTTTTCTCTGCCTGCTAGTTGGCAGAAGAGAGCTCTGTGGTCTAAACTGGTGTAGATGGGACATAGCAGAACATGAAGAGACCAGGCTTCAAGAATAAAACTGACACATTTCCTTCAAGAGTTAAAACTAGTTTTAAGTTTTATATAACCTCAAATACTTCAGCTAATGAAGGGTTTCCCTTTTTTAACATAAATTTGGCTTCTAGTGCCGCTAGTGGCAATTGCTGATTTGCCAGCAAAATTCCAATATTGTCACTTCCAGTCATTCAGGATTAATCCAGATTTCTTCACTTGTAGCTCTCAGCAAAACTTCTATGCAGTTGGAAGCTATTCCCACTGAGTGGTTCAGTTCTCTGGGTTTGCAAAGAGATTTGTAAATGAGACACAGTGCTGAGCCAAAGGATCCCTCCTTCAGTTGTCCCAGTGATAGCCGGGTAATCTCTGAATTGATCAGAATTAATTTTTCTCAGAATTTATGTGACTGTTGTTACAAAACACTCAAAATTTGGATCTCTCTCTCCTGGGTAGTCTCAAGTTTAATGCAGACTGAGAAATTTTCTAGCTTGTTATCAATATAACTTCAGTCGAGTTACTGTTAAGAGCTTAGGTTCTTCAGCACTGTGTATTTCTGGTATCTACAATACCATCTTTGACTGACATTTCATGATTCTCTGTTCAACAGAATGTTCTTCTGGAGGTAGCAAATTAAATGTAATTTCTATCACCAGCTTCTGCAAACCCTTACGAATTCATCAGGCGGGTATTCCTTCTTGTTCCTGACATATTCCTCTCACAGGATGGTGTGAGGGATCTTGTGCCTTTCCTTCTGGTGATCATAAAAAAGGTGCCACTCAGAGCCTTCTGTTCTTTTTGCCTGCTCCATGGAGTGATCACTTGCAAGTGATGTGAAAGCCTGTTCCTCAGAGGCTGTGAACCAGTGGGTGATAGATCCCATTGTAATAAATCATCAGAGTAGATTAAAGAAATAATTTTTAGGCATTCTTCCAGCATCATGCCTGACTTGCAGAATTTAAAGGTTTTAAAGTCTGTGCTACAGGTACCATAATTTTCTTGCAAGTAGAATTGCATAGGAATTCCACTATTCTCACTAACATCAGTAGTTTCTTCCTAATTGAAACATCATAGAATAAAACTGACTTTTGAGAATGCACGATTTGTGCTTGTGCTTAACTGCTATTTAAACTTGGAGTGCTATAGGGTTTTTTTCAGTATATACACAGGAATAATGGTTCAATTACAGAATTACACATAGTCATCAAATCAAAACCAAAGTAGGTTCTCATAGAAACAGTGGTTTCTAACTGTATGCTTGTTATATGTATATTGAATATTTTGTCTTTTAAAGTTGCTTGTAGAGCACTGAGTTAACAAAAAATTAATTTTTTAATATGACGAGCTGATGACTTTTTAACCCTAACCTTGACAGGCACCCATGGGGACTTGCTGGGGTGATATTGCAGAAGGAGTGCGAGTGGAGGTTCCAAACACTGACTGCAGCCTACCTACCAAAGTCTTCTGGATAGCTGGAATTGTAAAATTAGCAGGTAAGTGTGTTTTAGTGGAAATTAAAACAATCAGAAGAGCTGTGTGAAGTGATGTAATACTTTAGTCAGTGATCGCCTGGTGAGTGTAGTGCACACGCTGGTCAGGTTGGCTGAGCTGTCTGTAGGTTTCACATTGTAGTACTGTCACTGTTCTACGCTGCCTGCTGTGATGCTTGAGAATGTCTATCCTTTGTTTGGTTATTTTAATATTGTCTCAGAGTGCAGTAAGAGCAGTGCAGAGCAGACAAGTGACTGTATAAGAGCTGTCAAGGATCCTCGTTATACAAATCACTTGTTTTGGTAAAAAGTTAGAAATTCAAGGCCACAGATCTAAGATATGAAAAAGCAGATACTGTGTGTAATTCATTTAGTCCCCTTATGTACATCTTCTAAAGGTTTATAATTCAAGAATTTTAATTTTATTTATATTGACTCACATGATAATACATGCACATTTATCAAAGCAATCCGTTCTGTGCGTTAATAGCATCCAGAAATGTGCCATAAAAAAAGCTTGCTATTAAAAATTACACTTAGAAAACCAATGTAATGTACATGCTGATTGGTCAAGAAATAGTCATATATGTTTTATAATCTTGTTTCATTCTTGTATCTTTTAAAAATGCTGTCTTTCAGGCTACAATGCTCTGCTGAGATATGAAGGCTTTGAAAATGATTCAAGTCTTGACTTCTGGTGTAACATTTGTGGGTCTGACATCCACCCAGTTGGTTGGTGTGCAACCAGTGGGAAGCCCTTAGGTCCTCCTCGAAGTATGTAAATGGTAGCCTTACTGACTGATTTCGAAGTGTCTTTATTAAACTAAATTTGGTCATGGTCCAGATATCAAAGTATTCTTTTACCATAACATCTCTTTCAACAGTTATGAATTAATAATTTTAACTTTTGGAAAAATAAGAACTTGACTGATGCGGAAAGTGTTTCTTGGAGTAGCCCATCTGGTGTGACTCAAAGCTTTTAACATTAGGGTGAGCGCAGTTGGCTAATCAGTGATGGGAGCATGCACTGATTTTATTTATACTTTGTTTTTAATTTCTTTACCCTGATGCATGAACTTAATCTTTGAAAGCATTCATTCTCTAAAGAGGCTTTTTGTCCTTATTGTCATGTAGGCCTTTTAAAAGTCATCTGGGATTTCTTCTTTACATATTCCAAACTCTAATGTTGTCTCTAATGGGCAAAATTAAAAATCAGTCGCTTATTTTTTCCCCTTCATTTACAACAGCCATCCAACACAAATACACGAACTGGAAAGCTTTTCTAGTGAAACGACTTACTGGTGCCAAAACACTTCCTCCTGACTTTTCTCAGAAGGTAAGGCTAGTACAGTATCAATGATGTTCTGTAAAGAAAACTGCAGCACAATCTGAAGAACTGAAATATTTTTACAGTGGCACACTAGCTCTTCTTGCAGTGAAAGAAATGAAGTAGTTTCTTCCCTTAGATACCGTTTTCCTTGGAATCCCTTCTCCAGTTATGTCCACAGTTGTCAGTATGTATTTGGAAAGCTTTTTGCTCTAGAAAGAATAGCTTTCTTTATAAACAACTTAGTCTATTTTAGTTTTAAAATACCCCATTTTAAAAATACACAGAAAACCCAGAAGTGCACATGAGTTACCCTGTGATATGTAAGAAAAATGAAAACTGAGTTTTCTGATTCAGGAATGATTTTTATCATGCACTATTTCAAGAAACTGAACAGAATTATGTTAATATAGTATGGATGTAGAAGGAATAAAGATCATACTTTTAAATCTTAGTATTTTATTCCTGCTCTGGAATAGGTTCCTCTCTGCCTTAGTCATGTCTTCAGGTGTGGTAGCTGCTGTATAGTGTGCTGTAAGTTTATGTACCAATATTGTGATATGATGGTGTATATAGTTCTTAGTAGAAATCTGAGAATTAATTTGTTGGTTTACACTGCATCTAATATTTAAAAAACAACCAAAAAGCCTTTTTCAGTTTTTAATTTTTATTTTAGAATTGGCTCAGTTAGCAGCCAAATTAAATTGGCAAGATCTCAGTCCTTTGGGGAGTTGGTAATGAAAATGACAAGTGACAGGTACTGATTTTTAAACACAGTATATTTTCACAGAGCAGATTAACATCTGTTTCCTTTCTTTTGTGTATTTTGAAGAAATAATTTTGTAAATGGCCAGCTTTAATTATGTTGAAGGTTTATTTTCCACGCCTTAAAATGCAGTATTTTAATCCTGTTTTTAAAATGCTGTATTTTGAATGGATGACAAAGCAAGAACAAAAAATCTTGGTTTTTCTTGTTAAAGTTGTTTCTCAAGGTAACTTCACCCATTGTTAACAACTGAACAAACGTTCATTATGTCAGTGAAAAATTCCTTGAACTTATGTGAGAATTGAATCTCCTTTTAAGGGATGACCTTGAAACAATTAAAGCATTGTAGGATCTATTCTTAGTTTTCTGAAACATTTTAGTACAACAAAATGTTAGAAATAATTTGTGTAATTTCTCCAGGTTGATTAACAAGTACTTCAATTAAATGATAAGTGGGTCAATACTGTGCTTTAATAGACAGGAAATGGCAAAGCAGAGGATATTCTTACAGAATGTGTGTTTTGTGTCACTTCAAGGTGTCTGAGAGTATGCAGTACCCATTCAAAACTTCCATGAGGGTAGAAGTGGTGGACAAGACGCACCTCTGCCGAACAAGGGTGGCGGTGGTGGAAAGTGTCATCGGGGGCCGCTTGAGGTTGGTGTATGAAGAGAGTGAGGACAAAACTGATGACTTCTGGTGCCATATGTACAGCCCACTCATTCATCATATTGGCTGGTCTCGAAGTATAGGACATAGGTTCAAAAGATCTGGTAAGTTTGGTTAGGATTAGAGTTGTTTTGTGGGCAGGATTGGCTGGGAGGAGTCTGGCTTAAGCAGTTCTGTTGCTTTATACAATTAATCAAACTACCTTGAATAATGATCTTTAAAAACATATGTAATGTAGCCCAGGGGTTTTATCAATTACATTACATTCAGGAATTTCAGTTAAAATTGTAATTAACATATTATACAGCAGTGGAAAAGCCACAGTTAATCTTTAGGTTGAATTGTAGTATTTAGAAGATTCAATGATAAACAGAGGTCATCTAACTGTAGGCAGAAAAACTTTTAACTGCACAATTCAAGCATGGTAAACTTCACTTTTCATGCTGATAGCTGGAATTCCAGGCCTGCTCTACAAACTCCTCCTAGTTTCTTCATACCTAACTCCTTTTTTTCTACAATACAAGATGGACAATATGCTAGTAGATACAGAATTTCTATTTACTTGCAAGTTTAAAGATGGTCTAATATTTTATATTGCAGTATTTATGTGATTTAGACAGCATTAAGGAATGGACTGGGAAGTGAAGTGACAGTCTGATAAAAGGGATGCAATTAAGGCCTTTGCTACCTAAAATACAGAAGCATCTGTATTTTGAAATAGTTAAGATTTCTAAAAAAAAAAAAAAGTTGGGGTATTTTATTATTTTTCTATTCCTTCGAGTTAGTATCCCTTGTCAGAAACAGAAGTTTGGTAAAGCATTCCACAAGGCTTCTGTTCAGGGAAAGGCCTTTAGTTTTCCTAATACTTCAACTTTCGCTAAAACCATTTATAAACAGATAGATATAGATACATATTACATATATATATATTTAAAGTGATTGTATATAATTATATAACAATATATATCAATGTAATTTTCTGTCATAGCATAGTGGAAAGTAGTTTACCTGCCAGTTTTTTGCAAAAGCTTCCATGTAACACTTTCATCAGTTTTGTGACATAATCAAATGGTCTTGTGAATACTGGATATTGGGTTTTTTCCATAAATGATAATTGCGTTATAGAGGCAGCTCACATTGAAGTTAGCAAGTAAAGTGGATGGATTATTTCCTCCTGATTTTTGTGCTAGTGTTAGTATAAACTGTGGGCCTCCCACATCAGTGATTGTGTGGTATTGGTTAACATATTCAGAAAAACATAGTTTGCTCTGTGAACAAGTCTTCTGAACAGTAGTATAATATTATTATTATTCCTTATAGATATTACAAAGAAACAGGATGGACATTTTGATGCACCCCCACACTTATTTATGAAGGTGAGTTTAGTAGCTAGAAGAATAATTTGCAGAGTTGATTGAGGACTTTTAGTTCCTGTTGTGTGTAAACCAGACCTGAAACTCTATTTACATCCTGGCTGAGCACAAGCATTTCTGCTTTTATTATCCAGTCTGACCTCCTTGATATAAGCAGATGTGGTAGAACAGGTATTTCAGTCTGTTGCTTTGGCAGTGTGGGGGTATGTTTTGTTCCAGGTTCATTAAATTCTTTGTCCTGCTGCTGTTCTGTGATTCTTTAGGTAAAAGAGGTTGATGCAGCTGGAGAGTGGTTTAAAGAAGGAATGAAATTGGAAGCTATAGACCCCTTAAATCTTTCAGCAATATGTGTGGCAACTATCAGAAAGGTAAGAAAGCAAATGTGTGTTTTGGGGAGGCAGAGAGGAATCCTTTTCCCCTAACCTTTATTCAGGCTTGAAAGAAAAAGCTCAAAACCAAAATTAGTGCAGTTCATTCACACAGTGAATGGGGTATGTCTATTAATTGTTTATATACTACTGCTATGAAAACATGGTCATATGAATTTGACTTTAATCCCTGCAAATTCAGCCTTACCTTTAATTAGAATGTATTTGTGAGATGAATTTGTAGGAAGATTTTCTGCTAATTATACCAAGTGTTTTGTAGCTGTTCAAAACCAAACCTGATCTTGCTGACTTGCAGAAGTCTATGAAGATATTTTAAGGCTGTCCTTGTTAGCTTGGTTGAAAGGGAGCCAATCCATGTGAAATCTGCTTTAAAAGAGAAAGTGTAAAAAGCAGCTTAGCTGAATAGTTTAACCTTTCCAGTGAGGAGGAGTATGGTTATGATGTTGAGCGATGTTGTACTGAATATCCTTGCAAGAATAGGCAGGGTTATAAAGCTTTAGAAGTAGAGCTGATGTTCACAAGAAAAATAAACTAGAGATCAAAAAGAGGAAACGTCTCCTAACTTTGTGGTTATCAAAGGTACATGTGACAGTTGTATTCACAGTCCTGGAGACAGATACGATTTGGAGGTTTTTTTGTTACAATTGAATGTCCTTCTAAGTGTTCTTTCATTATTATTGAGTTGCTTTCGCTCTTTTGAAACATGGCATGTTTTCTTTCTAGCCTTCTCACCCAGCTGAAGGTATTTAACATGGAATTTTGTTTCTCTTTACCAAGGTGTTAGCAGATGGCTATCTTATGATTGGGATTGATGGCTCAGAAGCAGCAGATGGGTCTGATTGGTTTTGTTACCATGCCACTTCCCCTTCTATTTTCCCTGTTGGTTTCTGTGAAATTAACATGATTGAACTAACTCCACCCAGAGGTACAGGTAGCATTCTGAAACCTTTTGTTGTGAATATTGCTCAGTGATACTGTATGTGCCAAATGCTTTGTTTGTTAACTCAGCCTGCAGAATTCAAGTCACTGTTTCGGACTTTCTCAAGTTTGAACCAAATACAACAGCTTTACTTTGAAGTAATCTAAACCAGAGGTAGCCAACTCTTCATTTAGAAAAAGTTAGATTGATTATTGACAGAAATAATTTGTATTTGCTGTCAGAAATTGAAGATTCCACTAAGTCAATGGGAAGTGTGGGAGTCACTAAAAGGGCTGCTCAAAAACTGTCACTGGTTGGGAAGTCCTGACCACCAAAACAACTAATGAACATTGTAAAGAATCTTAGGCTAATTCAGAACTATATAGATCGATTTTTGAAAGGCTATACACAAACTTGGGCTTTAGGGTTGTACACTGAGTAAACCCATCTGGGAGGAAAAGCTGTGTATTCACAAGTACATGTGCCTACAGAAGACTTTGCCTCCCTTTTCCCTTTTTTGCCTTGGTCTGGCACTTTTTAAGAGACTCATAGCTGCATAACAGCAGATGACAAGGATTTTCTATGGCTTTTTCTCTCCATTCTTGTTCTTGCAGACTTCTACTTGTAATTAATTAATTATTTTTCTAAGTAATAACTGTGGTGTAATGCAACATGAATAAAGTAATTTCATATCATTTTTGTTGTTGTACAGTGACAACTCTGTCACCCTAGTGTGTGTGGAAAGTGCAGTTACACAGATTTAGTTTTATTTTTCAGTCAGCTCATTTAGTGAATTTATTGCCTAGAAATTCATGGGCACCAGCACCCCTCAGTAATCTGAGGTGCAGAGACTCTTGCAGTAGAAGTTTTTATGGGAGAAATGCTTGTGTATCAATATGTGTCAGTCAATTAAGAAATACAGATATGAAACTAATGAGACAGAATAGGAGAAAAACTTGCCTTTGGTGATAAGACTTTACTTCTTCACTCTTGAAACACTAAGTATCATGAATGTGCTAACAACAAGATTCCCATTCTGAAAGTAGTGTTTCTGGTATCATGGCAACCTAATTCTTTACATCCGTGTACATTTTCCCTTTTACTGCAGTTTTTCCTGGTCCTGTGTCATCCGTGAGAGGTGATTATAAATCACACGTGCAATAATCTAAAAGTCATTTGGAAGAGGAATTACCAGCAGTAAAATACAGAGCATAATGTGCATTAGCATTTTTAATAGAATCAAAGTGATCAGAGCTCTTTAGTCCTAATGAGGAGGGTATTTTGCTTTCCAAATTATGGGCTGGAAAATGGAGAGTTTCTGAATTCTGCCTAGTCTGACAAGGCCCATGTGCAGAGTACAAATGTATTGGTGTAGCAGAGGAATGTTGCATTGAGAAGAAAAGCATTAATATGCAGAATTCATACAGTATTGCCCTTATTAATTAACTCTTCAGCTGCATCTGTTCATGGAACTTTTCCATAGCCAGTTTTAGCACTCTTGTCCATGTTAGCATTGTGGATAACTTCAGTTGCTGTGAAATTGTTGGACTTTGCAGAGCTTGTTCCTCCCAAACACCTTCATCCCGTGCTAAAATCAGTAGAAGATGAAGATGCTTAGGCATTTTGAGGGATGAGATGGAATTTTGGGCTGGGAGTACTGAGTGTGGCTGCCCTGAGCTGCAGCCCTCTGCTCCCAAAGAGGTGAGATCCAGACCTCTCCTTTAGCTCCCATGCCATGCTCACTGCACTGCAGATTTTCAGGATGTCCATCACTACCCCCTGCTGCAGAGAAATCCTCCAAGCTGTTGTTGCTCCAGATGGAATTAGAGAATTATTAGTTTAAACAGTTGTTGAAGTTGACCAAAGGAAATTATATTCCTGTGTTTTATGCAAATTCAGCAGCAGCTACATATATATTAAGTTATTATTTTCTTCCCTTTATAATAGCTTTTTTAAAAATCCTCTAATTTTCCATATTGCCTATTACTGCTATTTTAAAGTTATTAAACTTTTGAAATATCCATGTTTATTCTTACCATTCTGTTTCTGACAATTCAAGTGTTTCAATTGTGGAACTATTTCCCCACAGGGGAAAAAACTGGATGTGCTTAATTCCATGGTCTGTTCTGGGTCATTTGTGTAGGGAATTTGTAGAGATAAGAGTCTGCGTGGACAAACTTCCAGTTTAAATGATTGATCTTAACTTAAACAATATCTCTTATGTTACCCAGTGCTTCATTCTTCTAGTTTGTTGCAAATGGGCAATGTCCAGGTGACTGTTTGTCCCTTGGATCAAAGTTCAGAGAGTGGATGTTTCTGATACTAATGTTTGACTTTTGATGTCTTTTTAGCTCTAACATCCTCCCAGTGTGCTATTTTTCCTGTTGTTCTTACACATGAAGTTTGCAGTTGATGTATGAAAATGTTGTTTACAATTCACAGGTTATGCAAAACTCCCCTTTAAATGGTTTGACTACCTCAGGGAAACTGACTCAGTAGCAGCACCAGTAAAACTCTTCAATAAGGTAATAAAAATTACACATGTTTGTACTGGAATTAGTATTTTCTTTAAATTTTTGCATAGTGCATGGGTTGGACCCATTTCATTCAATAGAGTTTTGAAAAACTAAGACTTTTAGTGATAAGAACAATTGGAGTAAACAAAGGTTGGTATCTCAGAAATGTTAAACAGATGCAGAGGTACAAGAAACTTCATCAGTGATAGCTGGGGTTTTTTTCTCTATTAAGTTGATTGAAATCCCTCTTTCAGTGCTGTGCTTAAACTGTCTTAATGTACATGTCTGTTTACTGATGTTTGCCTTGCTTGCTTCCCCAGGAAGTTCCAAACCATGGGTTTCATGTTGGCATGAAACTGGAGGCTGTAGATCTGATGGAGCCTCGCCTCGTGTGTGTGGCCACAGTGACTCGCATAATCCACCGGCTTCTGAGGATACACTTCGATGGGTGGGAAGATGAGTATGATCAGTGGGTAGATTGTGAGTCCCCAGACCTGTATCCTGTGGGATGGTGTCAGCTCACTGGATACCAGCTCCAGCCTCCAGCACCACAGTGTGAGTCCTGCTTTGTCAGTAATGGAAAGAATTTCATGGCGGCTCATTTTCCTAATCTTTTCCAGTTAGGTCCCCAGGCATAACAAAAATAGAACAAATTCTTGCTTATGCCTGGAAGTTCTAATTCACAGTTCTAATCTCTCCCAATTTGATTTCTAAAGTACTTCTGAGTGTTTTTTACTATTCTTCAATGCCAAAAGAGCTGATTTGATGCAGGGGAAAAGCCTCTTGTCAGTTCTGGAGGAGATAGCTGAGAATTTGTATTCCTTTAAGACTGCCAATGTATCTGTTTCACTTCCTAAATTTGGAACTCAGCCTGTGCAAAAGCTATATCTAATTTATTACATCATAACTTGACCTGTCATATCAACTGATATTAACTGATGAAATGCATTTCAAGAACTGATATTTAATGAGAGGGTAATGAGAGAGTTCATGTTAAGTTGGTTTTCCACAATAAATTTCTGTCTGTTTGATCACTGAAAAAAAATCCTGTAACTGCGTAGCAGCTTTGACACATTCTAAATTGTTGGGGTTTTTTTAAATAATAAGCATAAATTTTGAATTCTTTATTTTTTGCAGCATCAAGAGATAGCCAGTCAAGTTCATCCAAACAGAAGAAAAAAGCTAAAACACAACAGTACAAAGGACATAAGAAAAGTGGGTGGCAAAGCAGTGTTTGCTCTTTACTTGTTGTTTTTACGTTTTTGATCTCTGCTTAAGTCCCTGTTCTATTTGGAAATATTTGTGTCTAAACAGGTGTTATGCTTAAAGGTGCAGTATGCCACAAAAGGAACTTTTTCATTGGGAATAACTATTTTTTATAACCCGTGATAGGGTAGGTGTTGCTAATAATAATAATAATAATGTGGAAATCATACATGGATAATGGTTAAAATATTTTTGTGTTCTGACATAAGTTAAATAATATATTGGCTGCGTAGTTGTATTGCCTTGTACAAAATACTCAGGTATCAACAGTTTTCCCTCTACTGTCTGTAACACAGGTGGAGGAATAACAATCAAGTTACTGGGATCAGAAAGAATGAGGTGTAGAAAACTTTAATTATCATTAACTGGCTTTTCTTTGAAATGAAAATGCTATTTATTTGCCAGATTTTTTTGGTTTAGGCATCTGTGTAAGTTAAGCTTTTGTATTATTACTTTCAGAAACAAACAGCACTGCTGTATGTGGCTTTTCTTGTCACAGTAAAACAAAGTAATGATATTTTTAAGAATCTGCAGTGTTCAGGTACTTTCCACAGTAATTGATTCCCTTGGAATCAAATTGTCAAAATATCAAATTAGCTTGCTTAATTTAGAATTGTTTTCAGAGTGTTTTGTAGTTGTATGGAGCTAATGTGAGGAATTAAAACATTATCTTCCTGGTGAATTTGTGAATGGATCTATTGAGGCCAATTGGAACGTTCTTCCCCAGTCATTGAGAATATAACCTTTGCTGTATTGATTTTTGGGCATGAAAAGAAGTTGGCTGGTGAGTGCCACAGATAATCCAGGTGTCTGGGAAGTTCTTAGAACCTCTTGTTAAGTGCCTCAAACATTGCACTGGTTTTCTTTCTGCTGTTGGAGGAAATAAACAGTAAAATTCAGATCTTTTTTAGAATCTTGCAGCAGTATTTTTTAAATAGACTTCTGGTACTGGGAAACTCCTGAGAATATCTAGGGCAAACTTTGAGTGCTGTTGCCTTAAGCTAGGAAAGTATGGCTCTAGTTAATTACCTTTGTGTAAGTTCTTGTTTTGCATATTTCTGCACTGTCTGAGGAGATTTTGTTTTACAGGCTGTGCTAGACCATCATACTCCTTACCTTATCCCTTTCCTATTACCTCTGCTAGTTTCTTGCTACCCGTCGTACAGTGAGTGTGACCCAAACCTGGAAAACTAATTCCTTTTATTTAGTGCCATAGGAACCTTTAGTCTAGCTTTAGAAAATTTAGTCTAGAGAAATTTGTTCTTCATTTTTCACGAACCTAAGGTAAATGTTGCCTGTGTAAGTGAGGAAAACTTCTGATTGTGTTCTAGACTGTTTGCTTAATACCAAGAAATACTCTTAATCACCAGAAGATGATGGAACAAGGTCACGAACAGTTTGAGCCGTCTGCCTCCTATATAGGTTTTTTCTAAGTAGGTTGTGGCAATGGAAGTGCTGAGTCACAGGAAATAATACTAGAAATGTGTTCTGAAACTTTTTCTTCTTCAGCACTTGTAAATAAAATAAAAAGTTATTTTGTAAAGGATTTCAGTCACAAAACCGTATAATGCAGCCATGATGTTTTTAGGCTAAACTCACCACAGATGATTAACAAAAAACTCTGTCTTAAATTAGATTAGTTTTAGTAGGGCAGGGTTATTTCCACACATTTTTCTCATGTGCTCACAACACAGCCCAGGATGTCATTGAGTAATTCTGCTGTATGTAATGATGTAGATTTCTGCTACACTTGTCCCCTCCTTCCTGGGAGCACTGGGAGTGCATGTTCGCTGGGAAGCAGAACTGATTGCTTCATAAACACTTTGGGAATGCTTTGGTAATACTTGAAAATCTCCCCAATTCACTTTCCAATAGTATTTGTTTCAGTGAGTAGGCTTTTGTACTATCTACCTGCTGCTCAGAAGGCTTTGCAGGTGATTTCTTGAACGGTAACATGCCAGCATGTCCAGGCAATTAATTAATAATGAAGGATACAATATCTGCTGGTATTGTCTGCTTAGTCTTGGGTGTATGTATCAGAATAAGGTTCCTGAAATTATAATCTGACCTCCATATTTTTCAAGGTTGGGATTCTGTAGACACCATTCTGCCTCATTAATCTCTCTAAAAGACTCATCCTGAAGTTATTTTATAATATTTAAGTAGGGTGGTATCTTTAGCATATGCATGATCCATTGCCTTTTCAGGGCCGGGCTCTTGTTTATCTGTCTGACAGTGCTGATAGGACTGAAGCATCAGCAGCCACAGTTTCGATGTAGCTGAAAGCACTGATTTGTGTTACAGATCTTGTACCCTCAATACCACAGAGAACATGACTTGGGCACAGAATGGGAGCATCTTAGTGATAAAGGAGAAACATGGTAATTTGTATGGGAAATGTTTTAATAACATTTTTTCATGAATGCAGTGTTTAATAATTTGAGGGCATTTTAGAAGGTTTTTTTTTTCTATGCACTGTGAAATGGTTATTTATGTTTGTAAAGCACGGTAAAAATGGGAAATAGCATTCTAAGGGAATTAAGAGCATGTATTTTTGGAGGTGATAAACTTTGTCTGGAGAGGATTATTTCCCCAGAAGCATCCTTCTGTCTCTTAGGCACACACACTAAAACAACTACAGCCTGAAACTGAGCCAAAATGTCTTGGGTGCCCAGGCAGAGGACTGTGTGTGACTGTGCAGTGTAGCAGCAGAAATTATTCACAGCATTTGTATATCATTGATAGAGCATGAAATAAGTAGGTCATGGTATTAAGCAATGCCCTTGAAGTCCTACCTGCAGCTTGTAGAATTCAGGGACTACAATGCAGTTTTTGAGATCAATATTCCCAGTAATAACAGAATGGTGCCATTGTAGAGGCCCTGGTTTTCCAGAGTGGGAGAATATCAATCAGAGCTATTTCTCAGTGAACAGTCAGAGTTGCCTGATGCACTTTAACCCGAGCGTTTATTTTAGTTTGACTTGATGTTTAGAGAGGAAGATACCAGTTGGGAAGAAACCTGTCAGTTTGTCGAGCCCACCCATGGCAGGTGAGGTGCAGAGGAGCTTCTCTGGGGATGACAAGTTGATTCCTCCTCCATACCAAGCCCTTCCAGCACAGACAGCCCCCGAGGCCTTCCAGCCTCCCAGGAATAGCCAGGAGTTCAGTCCCAGCCTCCAAACAGGTAACTGGTCACAGCAGTACGTCACTGCAGAGTGGGGAGCTATGGTCCAGGGTGTCATGTACTGACTCATTCAATCTTGGTTTTTTCCTTTTTTTTCCTTTGAATTTTAGTTGGTTTTATTTTTTTCTGTTAGAGAGCTTTTCATTTCTGCTGATGCACCATGTCGCTGGTCATAGCAGAGGGTTGCAGCTGGCTTAGAACTTCTGAGTAAGGAAGTGGTGGTGTGGACTCTGCAGAGTTTTAAAATACAATAATGCACTCTGTAAAACTGAATGGTAATGTAGATCTGTGAATATTGGGTGTAAGTAGGTCATTATTGTGTATTATCCATTGCAGAGAACATAACTGTATGCAGTAAATAAACATTTTTGTCTTTGGATCAGGAAAATGCAGTTACCTGGGAGTATATTTGAAATTTTGTGGATTACTAAGAAAATATATTTGAAACAGTGTAATTGTTTATCTGCATGAGTGAGCAGAGAAAAACTCTTAAAAATTCATCAGTAGTATTGAATTTTTAATTAAAATTTTGAACTTATTTAAGTTTGAACTTATTTAAGTATAGTTTACATATACAATTATACAAGTTCACTTCAAGGATCTGGTAGTTTTTCTCTTCCCTTTTCCTCATTTCTCTGGCAACATAATACAGCAGATTATTGCTAACAAATATGTTGTGGCAATAGGAGCTGTCAGACAGGCTGGATGATGCTCTCCCTGCTGGACAGCTGCCAAGTTGATAGCTTTAGCTTCAGATTTGCTTTATTACTCCCTTAAGCTTGCCTTAGTCTGCACAGGCTGCCTTGTCAGCCCTCTCTACTGACTCTGGAATACATCCAGAACAGTTTCTCTTGTCCATCTGTTATCCATTAACAGATCAGGAAAAAAGTAATCCACATTCCGACCTTGAAACCCTGAGGAAAACCTTTACTCTCTTCTGCACACCTCTCAACACTTTTCAAGGACCCCTTTAGTGTCACTTCATGTTCCTACTGGTGTGTACATGCCATGTTTAACAGAGCCTTTGATGCCAAAGAGAAGCCTTGCTTAGGGGAGAGTTTTCTGGAGCATCTATTTCTGCACAATTGTTGTTCTCTTTTTCCAAATCTACACCTGCATTGCATTTCTATAGTGCAAAGACATACACAGTCTCAATTTCTGTGTCATTAGATCCCACAGTTCCTATGAAGCAACTATGTTTCTTGGTTTCTGATACTCAATGCTTTCTGTGATCAATTGAGGGGAACTTTTCAGCACTGAGTTTTGGTAAGGCTAGACAAAATTAATTTTGTTTGTGGTGTAGCCTTGTCATTCTCCAAAGGGGTTTGTGTTTATATTGAAACCAGCAAGACCATACCTTTTCAGTCTCTTGGGAGGAGGCATAACCTTGATACTATCTAATCAGTTTAGAATACCTTTGAGATTGGCCAGAACTCATTATTACATGCATGGTCCTCAGCATCATTCATTGCCTCATGTTGCAGTAGCTGTAGGACATATGCAGGCACAGTGCATGACTTTGAATGGAGTCAGTGTAAGATTAGTAACAAAACAGCATCTGTTTTGAAACTTCTTGTCCATGGAAGATTTCAGTAAGGTTCAAATCCAATTATTTCCCCTTTTGTATTGTTATGAGCATAGGAGAAAGGTTCAGCACTTTGTCACCTGGTTTTGTATGAAGCAATTTTGCTGTCTAGCAAATTCCTAGTGCTACTTTAGGGTGCATGAGTACATTGCATCTTTCAGTCATCTGAAATGATCTCTTAAGCACTGAAATTCACCTGTTGGCCTGCTTCATTTTTAAAAAGGACCTACAGCCAGCCTGGCAGAAGAGGAGAATGTTCCCAGAGATTCACCCAACTCTGGAGCATATTGCTCTATTTGTATTGGTTTTTGAAAGGTTTGAATGTCATGGCATCAGACACAGTTTGTCTCTGTGTCCTGGCAAATCACTGAGACAATGTAAAAAGGGAGTACCTGGCCCATCTGCATCCCTTTTCCTTCTGCTGGGTGACTTCCATTAGTTTTGGTTTTTCTTCTTTCAAGTAATTTGGTGTGTAGCTGTAACTAAGCTTTTCTAATGGAGGATTGTAGTTAAAAGCTGTAAAATAGGAACAAATGAAGTAAGATATCACTAAATATATAAATGTCACGACTGGTTCAAATGAGCCAGAGACAATCCAAATCAACTGCTGTAGATACTCCTGTATCTACAGAAACTTCCTACTGAGGGTAGAATAGGAAACAGTGTGCATAGTGGGTTGGTTTGTATTCCTGACCTCTGTGTAGCCTTTGCTTAAGGCATTGTAGCATAGCCAATTAGCCAGTTGTGTGACTTATAATTTGGACAGCACTTTGTTATCCCCCAGAGTTTAGGAATCTTGGTCAGAGTTGGGCATGATGCAGAGAAAAGTATTTGGGAGGAAAAAGTAAGGAAGAGATTGTGGGCTGTGTAAGTGGGAGGAGGAATCTATTAAAGAAAGATGAGGAGAGCTTGCATTATGCTGCAACTTTTGATATCTTCTACTGGTTTAATTTTCAAATTTTATTTTTATTTAGCTCAAGAGCTTGTTTCATCATAGATAATTTATAAAAGAATAATTAAACAGCTTGTAAGTTACTGCAGGGCTATCAGTAGCAGCAAGTTCTCGGTTGGAGTTTTTTTCTTTTCACTGCATTTTTCTGCATTTCAAGACACGTTGATAATGTATATAAGCTTTATATTCAGTAATTATGAACTTTTATATTTTTCTCATTCATTTGGTCATAGAGAATAATTTATTTTTGTATAATCAACCCTTTAATGTGGGTACTGCACCTTTAATGAACATTTACATATTTTGTTTTCAGTGTTCTTTTCATTGTGCTCATATTTTGATAATCATCTCTATTCATTAATGAAACTGGAAAAATATTTGTGACATTATTGCTATTCATAACTTCTTTGTCTTAGATATAATTTCTATTTAATTTTGACAAAGTAAGAGAATATTAAAACTACAAAAATGTTTTGCTTTAATGAAACTTACCTTCTGGGAACTTAAAATTTTAATGATGGGATGAGAAATCTTTGTCAATATATTTTGTCTCACATAGACTGTTTGCAGTAACTGGGCTAAGGAATTTGAATTGTAGGTTAACTGTTGGCCATTTCCAATCTCATTTTTACTTGCATAAAAACTAAATAGGAAGCAAAGTGATTTAGAAGGTTAAGTGGTTTAAAATACTCAGTTCTTGAGAAAATCTGGTAGAGAATATATTATTGTAAGTAATTTGAAATCTCTTAATATAGAGCGTAACTTAAGGTTCCATCTGCACTCTCAAAGTGTCTGCTCTCTGTGGGATCCTGAGCGTTAAAGCATTGCTGAGATGCAGGATATAAGAAAATGGGGAATCTGGGATGCTCCCAATATCAATAATACTAAGCAAATTTAAGGAAGAGTTGCACTTTAAATTATATAGATATTTAATGTGAATTTTTGATTTGCAGTGACTTCATTACAGCTGAAAGAGGAGTTGCTGGATGGAGAGGAGTACAGCTTCCTGCAGGGAGCATCTGACCAGGAAAGCAACGGCTCCGCCAGCTACTACATCAAACAGGAACCCTGAGGCAGCTCCCAGGAGTGGGGGGGCACAGCATTGGTGATAGGAAAAGAACCTTTCTCCAAGACTGACTGATTCTGTTCCCACTTGGATGGTGCAGTTCAGATGACTGTGCCTGGGGTGCTTGGCTAACTGTAGATGAATCAGACTCAGTTCAGAATTTTTTGGAAGGGCGGGGAAACTATTTTAGTGAAAAAGATTTTTCAATTTATTAAAAACAAAAAAAGGACACTTTTGTGTTGTTTTTGAAGTTTTTGAAAGAATTTTGTAATATTTTCAAGTTCAGATTTATTGTGCATTGTTAACAAGAACTGAAATTCTAATTTTTTGGTAAGATTAAAGTTTAATTAGCATGATTGTGGGAAGCAGTTGGAGGAAGATATAGTTGCAAATACAGTGAACTGTCATAACAAATGGACCTTTTTGATACAAGTTGGGAGACTTTTAGACTCTTGTGAACTGCACTGGTCATGCCTCTGTTTTTGTTTTTTTTTTTTAAATTGTGAAAATAAGGCTTTAAAGCCCTGATTTAGAGGCATAAACTATATGTGGAAGATAGTCCTGTAAAGCTCTACTCAGTGAGTAGCCCCAAGTGCAACGGAGCCATTGCCTGAGGAAGATTTTAACTTTTCAATGTGTTTTTATTTAGTTTAAAATACCCTTTTTTATGTAAGATTTTGTTTTTTAACCTTCTTTAGGGTCAGATTCAGTGCCCATTAATATCAGTAGCCTTGTCTCTGTTGACCACAGTGGGCATTGGATTGGATCTACAAAGCTCTTGTCTGTATATGAATGTCTGTGGTCTTGGAATGCTTCAGCAAATGTTTACAGAGCCCTATGCCAAACTGGAACTTCAGAAAATTTCCTCATTGGAAGATTAGTTTTAGCTCTGAATTTTGACTGAAGAAGCAGCTTAGATGGACAGTCACTAAGGAATTCCTTGGTAGTGGGAAGGAACTTGTGAGTATTCTTGTGATTTTTTTTTTTTTTTTTAATTCAGAAAGTTCTAAATGTTTCCTTACCGGCTTAAATTCTTATCTGTGACCATTCAGAACTGATGAGACACATTGGGTTTCAGGTGAACTGAAAGGAGCCATACATGGTGGATTAAAAATTAGTTCAGTCCTGCATAGCCTGCAACATTCGTATCTTGCTGCAACATAGGAATTGCAACTTGAGAACAGTATCAAAATCACATGGTTTTAGTCTATAATTCATAAACTGGATTTTCCTATTGCCTGGAATTCTTGTCTCATGTCAAGCATCCCATTAGCCTCACATGGTCAACTTCCAGATTTTTACAAGGCAAGAGTCACATAAAAGGGTGAAAACACACGGTCTTTTTGCAGGAGCTCTTAATAATTTGGATTTTATCTTTCCATATTTTTAACTGTTGTACATTTTTGTAAATGGAGTTGATGAGTGAGGTGGTTGATCAGCCCTGCAGAGCCATGCCTGGAAGAATGTGCATCAAGAGCTTTAGCTTTTACTAGTAAGGTTCATTAACTAAACTCTCAGGAATTCTGTCATAAGTTCTGTAAGTGCTTCTGGTCTTCACAGGTCCCCTTCAGAGCAGTACAATGATCATCTGACTCTTGACCATAAATTAGGGCTTAAAAAAAAAATAGATCAAAAATTATTAACATCTGTATTCCTACAGCCTAAGAAATGCTTTAAGGATGTCAACCCACAGAGCCCCAGGAGACCATTTTTGAATATTATTGTTTTAGCTTAAAAAAAATGCATAGAAAGTTGAAAACCAGCAATTTGATTATTTTCTAAAATATTGCTCTAACTTTGGGTACATAGTATTGGTGGTATGCACAGGTTTACCTCATTCTATGCAAGAGGAGTTAATTATATAAAGTTTTGTATTTACTACTGGAAGTAAAGCATGTCCTGTGTAGTGTAAGATTGTCTGGAATTCTTTCCTCCCTTACTGGTAAAATTTCTTAAATAATAGCCTGTTTTTAACAACAGTTTCTTCTATTGACAGAACTTGTTAATCTGATTACAAGAATCTATAACTTCAGATGGTAAAGACATTTTAGCTCTCTAAAACAGTCATAAAAAGGACTTTGTTGGACCTGGTAAACTTAAAGTACCTTATCTCAGATTCTGACCCACCCATGATGTTTATTTTGAACAGCCTAGATTGGAGAAGTAGGATTAGACCATTTTAGTGACAGTTTGAGCCTTGATGGTTTTCTTGTGTTCTCAATTTAATTTGTTGTAAAATTCAGCTCTGCAAGCATTGATTTCATTTGGTAAGTATAGCACTGTTGATTTTGATTTTTTTTTTTTTTTTAATGCAACAGCTTGCAGGTTGTCCCAGCAGCTGGATCAAAGCTCTCAGTCTTGCTTTATTTTATCAACAGCTTCTAACTTGAGTAGAAAAACTGTTGCATTAATTAGTGTGTCATAACGTAGAAAGTCAGGCTAGTTAATGAGTGAGGTGCATTGCCAGGTCACTAAACAGAGTATTGCCCAGGTTCATCCCTGATTTCAGAGTTGGTCTTCAAATATCAAGAGGGAAAATTAGTCCTTAACACACTTTCTGTGGTGGGAGAAATGTAAGAATCTGTTTTGAAGTCTGACAGTCTTTATAATATTTTGTTATTCATTGAACACTAAAGTCTGTGAGATGATGTATGTTCTTGGTTACCCATGTGACTTCAGCAGTTGGTGAAACGTCTTTTGTGTCTCTGAGTTGATAATATGCCTCAATTGTGTAATTGTTGAGTACAGTGGTATCTGTGCTGAGCAAACCATGTAAGGAGCTGCTGGAAGTCACTTGCTGAGGAGAAGCTCAGGGAAAACCTGAGCAAGGTGCTACCAGGTATCTGAACTTCAGAGAGCCCGTGGGGTGTCCTGTGGCAGCCTCCTGGCTTTGCAAAGCTTTCCCATGGCTCTGGGATGTTTCTCTTGGCTTCGAGCCATGGTACCTGACTGAGAGAGCAGCAAATGTTGGACGCTTGAAACCTTCAATGGGGTCGAACTAATTTTGGTATTTGGCACAGCAGATTTTTCTGACCGTGAGGCAGCCCAAGTCCTATCCCTGACTTTGCTGCTGCCCCTTTTCTTGTTCCAAATCTCTCTGCTGATCTTTGATTATTACGTTATTTTCAGTAGAACTCTCTAACCTGTTCCATGCTGCATCTGAGGAAAGCTACAGCAGTTATTGATTCCTTGTTCTACAGATACTAACACGGGTTTCAGTGTTTTAGTTTTTTTTAGTGTTGTTTTCTGTGATGTGAATATCCTCCCTCAATCTTTGTACAATGGTGCTAATATATTTGGTAACAATCCTTTATTGGGAAGGGATTTTTAAAAACTGTGATTTCAGCTGAATTTTTCTTCCTTTTGATTTTTTTTTTTCATATTTAAAGTGAAAAGCCACAGCCATTTCTACAAAAAAGGCATCAGCTTTGGCCCCTGGGAGAATGTTGGGGCAGGAATCAAGATTAAACAAATAGGGTTTTTACATCAATGCTGTATGTATTTGATATATAGATCAATATCTGTACAAATTTAATCTTTTATTTTCTTGGTAATTTGCGTGGTCAGTGAGAGAGTACTTAAAGCTTTCTCATGCAATGTACATAACTCAGTGAAAAAATGCTTTTGGAGAAATTAATGTTACTTTCATTTTTACAAGACTGCAGATTTTCAGCATGGATGTGAAAAGCATTAAAATTATAACTTTGTGTACAAGACGAAAATAATTCACTAAATTTGCCTTTTTTACACAAAATAAAAATTATTAAAAGTCTTTTCTGAATAGTGATTGTTTTGTTTAAAAGACACTCTTAACCCTAAATGCACTTCAGCTTATTTCTCTCAAGGCAATGCATATTAAAAAATACCCACAATCTGTAAAAACACGAGTATTTAAGTAATTTAAAGTATGTTGGTGTGACAACAAATCACGTGAGGCCCTGAGCACAAGGTAAGGGGTTTGATAAGAGAAGGTGAATTAGATAAGCAGTTCAGAGAACAAGCTTTGCACTTGGTCTCTTTTCATTTAGAATTAATATTTGTATAGAAAGGGAAAATTTGTGGTATCTCTATTTTCCTTCAGCTGTGTTGGAAGTAGCTCCAGCCTCCCTTCAGCTCTCCCTCTCCAAATTTGCCACTGCTTGAGTCCAGCAGCTGTGCCAGGGTCAGGTGTCAGTGGCTCCTGAATGACTAACATTACTTTTATGAGTATTTGAACAGGGGTCTGTTGTAAGTAAATGCACCACAAAGAATTAGTTCACACCCATTTATTTGACAGTCACTTTCAGCACTAAGATAACTGTGATTGCTCCCAGGGCAGCAGCTGGAATGAGATGAGGTGTTGAAGGCACAAATCACTGTGGCAACCCATCACTCATAGATCCAGTCGTGTGCACAGGACTTGAAGTCTATGAGCTCTGCAGGTTTGAACCACAGGTTGATCTCCTTCTGTGCACTCTCCACAGAGTCACTGCCATGAATGATATTCCTGTGAAAGGAGGCAAACATTGTTCCCTATAAATATACACTTTCAGCAACCTTGTTCTCAATTTACAAAAACTTGGATGAAGTATCTAGAGCGGGAGACTATTGCTGTTATTTCAGGTAGAGTGGTCCAACACCCCCCCCCCCCCCAAGAACAAATTATGCTTATCCAGGGTTACTCTAGAGCTACTGTTCTACAGCTGCTCTGGGGGCAGAGTTGAACTGCAAATAAAGTCAGCTTTGAACCACTTTCCTAAGCAGCAGCTATGCACTGTGACCTGCAAATGCAATACCATCCATCAGACTAAGTTATCTGGCTTTCCACCACCAATTCTGACTTTCTGAATAAAAGACTGCCAACAGTTTTTGTGTTAGCAGGTAAACAGTGAGTGGGAGGTGTCGCTTTTTTTTTTTTTTACTCTTAATAAACAGACTGGACACTAACCTTCCAACTTGAATGCAGAAGTCACCACGGATAGTGCCAGGCTTGGAGTCTGCAGGGTTGGTTTCCCCGAGCATTACTCTCCCAGTTTTAACCACGTTCAATCCTTCCCATACCTTAAGGTAAAAAAATACAAAAATTCTATCAAGCCATGCTTATGCAAAATACTGACAATTCATCTCTGCTCTACGGTACATTGCAAAGACACAAAGGCTCTACCACTAAAGATATTAAACTTGCCTAGATTCTCTCTTAGGCTGTAAAGGTGACAAGAGAAAAAAAACAAACAAACATATGAACTGGAAGTAATTACAACAAGGACTATCAACATTGTTACTGCAGTGAAAGAGATACTTTATCAAGCCTCTGAGTTAATGTACCAAGCCAACTCACAACCCTTTGTGTTTGGTGGCACAGGGACACCCTGCTGAACGTTCTCTCCTCGTTCATAATCACACCAGGAGTTGCTATTAGAGCAAGTACCCTGTTTTGGGGGAATGTAGGACTGAATGACATGGAAGTTGGGTTTCTTTGTCAGAAAGCCTAGCTTTTTTTGCCCAAAAAGATTTTTTGGTGCAGAAGATTTGCATTTTATATATTAAGCATTTTAATACCCATTTTATATGTGCACTTTTCTTATTATATAGTAATTTCACTGAAATTTTAGTTTTTTCTTTTGCCACTATCAAAACTAGGTAGTTTGAAAAAAATGTTTCTGCAACACTATCTCTGAATGTTCTTAATAATTTACACAGCAAGACAAATATATTCAAGAAAGCAATCTTAAACTAAAATCAAGGCACTTACCATGGCCACAATAGGTCCAGAGTTCATGTATTTAACCAAACCAGGGAAGAAGGGGCGGTCTTTCAGGTCAATGTAATGTTGTTTGAGAAGGTCTTCCGAGGCCTTTAAAAGGGCAGATGTAACTTTAAATATAATTTTCTGAATGTCAATAAACAAAAGGTGTCACAAGTGTAAGACTATGGCATTAGTGATTAGATTCACTAGCAATTAATGTTACCAACAACGCTGCAGTGCTATTGTGGGTATCAGCGGGAGCTTCTGCTGTAACATTAATGGAGCTCTTTGTGGCAGTGCTGGGAATTGTCAATATGACTTCTTTGCGCTGCAGTGACCCTCAGCGATAAGCAGAGTACGGAATCCCTGGGTGATGTTACCCAACCTTTCAGCCAAGGTCACTCCAGCTCTCAGTCGGGCTGCATTAAACCTCTGGAGCAAAATTCGCTTGTTTTGGAACGGGGAGAAGCCGTGTGCTGGGCAGGAAGCTAGGCCTGACGCGCACATCCGCCATCAGACCCCTGTTCTGCCGCAGGAGAAGCCGCAAGAGGAGATTCTCTGTGTGGGTGTGGTGAGACCCTCTCGGGCAGGGCGGGGACGGGGTTTGGGGACAAGGCGCGACACTCACGTGCACGAACTTCATGGCCACGAGCCGGAACCCCTTCTGCTCGAACCGTTTGATGATCTCCCCGACCAGCCCGCGCTGGACGCCGTCGGGCTTGATAGCGATGAAGGTGCGCTCGCCGTTCCCCGCCATAGCGCTGCGGGCGGAAGCGCGGCGTGAGGGGACCGCAGCCTCAAGGTCGGCCGCGGCCATGGAGGC
>JAHLSL010000068.1:4613098-4625798 GCA_025920805.1 Petroica traversi
CCGCGCAGAGGAGGAGCCGCCGGGCCGCCGGCGCTTCGGGGGCGGGACCGCCAGCACCGAGCGGGACCGGGACCGGGACGGGACGGGACTGGAGAGGGCCGGACGGGACAGCGGCCCGACGGCCAGGGGGCGGCTCTTGGCCAGGCCCGTCCGCACCTGTCGCCTCGAGGGTTATTAATTTACAGACGCAGCAACTGTGGCTTAAGCCTTTAAGGCACTGAAGCGACGGCATATGTTTAACATAACTAAAAAATTTTTACTAATTTTTTACTGGGTTGGCTGCTTTCAAATATTCCCGAGGCCTGAGTGTTGGTCCTGCCAACCCGCCTGCACCGCACAGCATGGCTACAGCTCCTCGAAAGCAGAAATGTTATGTGGGATCCGTAACCCAGGAGCATCCTTAGTAATATTATTGGGAAGATGAAACAGGCAAGTGTCAAGACCTCACAGTCCCTGAAGCGGTGTCACATCATGAAGCAGGGAGTGTGTTGTTACATTTTATGATGTTTACTACTTGGCCCTTTACTAGTTGATAAAACACCTTTTCCTAAGCAAGTTATAATCGCGCACCATCACTGCAGGTGTGATATCAATGAAATAACCTCTGCAGTCCTTGCGTTGTCTCTTATTGAGGGGCCAGTTAGTGGCTTCACAGGGTCAGTTAGGGTTCCACACTGGACCTGCTCAGGCATCTCAGCCACGCAGGAATGCTGGCCTCCACCTCTTCCCAATCTCAGCACAATTAGAAACACTAATCAGCAACTTCCTGACAACCCACACACCTCCAGATAAACTGCATTTCTCTATTTTGTAGAATCAAGAAATCTGAAGTAAACTTTCAAACAAAGATTAAACTGGAGACTACTCATCTTGCTCAGGTTTGTCACATATTCCCTTTCCTCCAACTACTTTTAACTTAAGTATTTATCTTCTATATATCTGAATATTTTCAGAAGAGATGCTCACAGCCTCACCTACAGCTTCATAGCTATACAGAATTTGTTCCCCATACTTATACTCATTAATCAAATATAAGACAAAATTTTTAAAATTTCATTTTATTTCACTTAAGAAACAGAAATATTGTTTTATTTTGTGTAATTTCTTTTTAGGAGCTCGATGTCACCATAAGGTATCATAAGCCTTCAATTCAACATTCACTACATAGTTCAGTAGTCAGATATAAGTACTCGTTGGTAAAAAAAATCGTGGAGCTTGAGCAACTGATTCCATGAAACACTTGCTCTTAGTGAATAAAATGTTGCAGGGGAATAAATACATAATGTCAATCCAAACTTTCTCATGCAGTACAACTTTTGCTGTTCAAACTGAAACACTTTCTGCATTATTATGACTGTACTCCTTTACATCATTAAATAAATACAAAATGATAGTGCTAAAGTCACTTCAGAAACAACTTGTCCAAGGGCCATTTGCTTTGTAGTTACTACTACTACTAATGAGAACAAAGCTAAATTATCAGCTGTTCATATGGCAAAGCAAAACACCACTTACTGCTTTGTGTAATCTCAGAGGGCTGCTGCACTGAAGTGACTGAAGGTAGAATCTCCCTCATTCATCCTCACATGAATCTTCTTTTCAAATTAAAGGACATTTCATAAAGCCTGGCTGGTTAATCTTTCCTTAAAATGCTAAATAAATCCCTGTAGAAGAAAAAAGAGCAAGTCGAAACAGTGTCAGTGTGGAGGCCAGTTGCCATTTTAGCCAGAGCTGAGCTCTCTGAGGGCACAGCATATTCTGGGGACACAACTTGATATTAAGTAAATCCTCAACATTTGGGCATATTAGCAGTGCATTTACACACCATCAGTTGTCCTCTAATGTTTTAGCAAAGTTAACATCTAACTCTGAGCCATTTGCATATTTATTTATCAAATAAATGTTTACCCATTTTTTTCTGTTTACCAAAATACCCTCTATGACCATAAAGTGCTTCAGAAAAATATGTCTGTTATCTGCTCTGTTTTCACCTCATATATCTCGATCCCAGAAGCAGCTTTTAAAATGTGCAATTCCATCTATAACTTGACAGCTTTTAAATCAAAGGAGCGGCAAGCACTGATTAACATCCACAACTGTTTTCTGAGGTTTCTCAGTTTTCTCACTGTTTTCTGAGGTTTCTATCAGGAATTATTTGGAATAGCTAGAGGCTGGCAGCTGCTCATGGACAGTGGGGATGTCAGAGGATCCAGACTGGGTGTTAATCATAGATCCACTCATGAGCACAGCTTCTGTAATCAACCAGTTCTTCAGGAGTGAACCATAAATTGATCTCTGTCTCAGCACTTTCCACAGAATCACTGCCATGAATGATATTCCTAGAAAAAAAAAAAAAAGGTGAATAGAAGAGTAAGAAAATTCCTAGAGTAAAATAAGTTTCTTGTTTGAAGTGGTTCCCATTATGGACAGGAGCTTTAAGTAACAGCAAGGTAGGAAAAGACACAGCACAGGCAGCACCAGCTTTGCTCCTCATTTTTGTCAATGTGACAACCATGACTTGATTTCCACCCTTAGATGCTAACATGACATGGGCATAGGAAATGGCAGCTCCGTGTGTAAGACAGAGAAGGATGGAGCAGATATCATGATAAAACACTTGGCATTTAGTGCCTTTAAGTTTTAAAATTTACCTTCCAACTTGGACACAGAAGTCCCCACGAATAGTGCCGGGCTTGGAATCGAATGGATTGGTCTCCCCCATCAACACTCTCCCACTCTTAATCACATTAAGACCTTCCCACACCTTAAAGAAAAAAAATTCCATTCAGATTATTAAATTTTAGCAGCAGGTAAATTATACCATCCACAACAACAGAGAGCTGTCCATCATGGCACAAATCACCATCTGAATATTTGTCATAGTCAGTCATATTTTATCTCCAATTCTTCTGTCAGATTCTTGAAACATCTGCTCACATGGTCCCCTTCCGTACAATACCCCTTCTAACCCAGCATGGGGAGAGAACAATTTTCTATCTCAGTATGTCAAACAGTCTCAACAGAGCTGTCTGCTCATGGGAGAGCTAGACCTCAACTATTGTACAAATACATTATCAAGGAAAAAAAGAGAAATTAAGTATTCCACATGGCTGTTTGGAGTGGGGCTTTTGTGCAGGTTTATTCTTTCTCAAGGTCCTGGATTTGATTCCCTTTTGCCCCCTGCCCTCTTCCTCAACAAACTGATTTGAAGGAGAGAAAGATTACAAGAAAAGATTAAAGAAAAAGAGTTAACAGCACGTCTTCCTAATTACAGTATTTTAATCCAGATTTTTAAATCCTTTAAAAAATAAACTAGGATCCAACAGGTAACAACAATCAATTCAACAACATCCAACAATCCAATCTCATTGCAGGTAACAAAATCAAGCAGTGTGGTTTTCCTTGCCAGGAACTCACCATAGCTATGACAGGTCCAGAGTGCATGTACTGCACCAGGCCATCATAGAATGGCCGGTCTTTGAGGTCAATGTAGTGTTCCCTCAGAAGGTCCTCAGAGGCCTGGGTTAAAAACCAGCCAGACAGAGAAAAAAGCTTACAGTAAGAACTTAAGAGCATAGTGAAATCACAGAGATTAACCACAGAGCGCTGGTAATCCTGAAACTCGCACGCACTTCAAAATTCAGTATTTCTAGCACCTTCCTAGGAACATTTATGGTTGATATGAATTGGAACTGTTTCCTTTAACCACAAATAAACTTAGAAAAGTTTCTGTTGCCAATACAGGCAGTTTATGTGACCTGGGATTTGTGAAAGATACTCAAATATATATATTAGGTATATGATGCACCTGAAAGAATATTCTCTTCCGACTAAGGGCATCAGGTTACTAAAATTAGTGTGCTTAGCACATCTAAAGCATTTAGCCAGAGCTGGGAATTGGGACATCTCCAAAAACATCCCAAGTATGACTTCTCAAAATTTCAATTGTAAATGTTACAGAGACCACATTTGTTTTATAGCATGCTGCTCTATTTGAAGGCTGCAGCTGATATAAAAAAGCAAACATAGCAGTTAAGGAGAGCTTACATGTATTAATTTCATGGCAACCAGTTTGAATCCTTTCTGCTCAAAGCGTTTAATGATCTCCCCCACCAGCCCCCTCTGGACCCCATCGGGCTTGATGGCAATGAAGGTCCGCTCGTTGATGGCAGCCATGGTCCTGAGGAGAGAATAAAAGCTGTATTTCCAGGACTGTGCCATCCCAGCCCATCCCTGTCCCTGTCAGAGTAATTCGATTGATTGTATCTGAGGGTCAGTAATCCACGGTCTCCAACGTTTGGACAAACTAGTGACCGCAGACAGGTTTTCCCAAGTGCTGCAGGAGTAAGTTTGAAGCGCTGGTATGTTGCCAAGTGTAAGGAACAGTCAGCAAATACTGAAATTAGAAAAGCTCTGAACAGAAGGAATGATAATGATCACCATGGATCCATCTTCCAGTGCCGTGCAATAAATTAATAAATTAATTATAAATTAAAACAGAGTTTTCACCTGGAAACCAGCAGGACTGGAGAAGTTCAAGCCCCTTGCCGCTGCAGGGGCTTGTCCGCGCACACCTGAGCGGGCAGGTGAGGGACGCGGGGGGGCTGCAGGGAAGCTCCGCGAGGGTGCGGTGACATAGCCCGGGGACAGGGAGATCCTTCCCGCTGCCCCGCAACCCGCTTTACCCGCTGGCGGCCCGGTGGCTCTGGCAAACCTTGAAGCCTTGTCCCTCGCTGGTGGCCCGGTGGCAGTGGGAAACGCTGTCCCCCGCTGGTGGCGTCGGTGGGTATCCCCGGCAGTTACCCTGGTGCTTCTCACAGCCCGTGTCCCCAGCTGGTTCCCGGTGACTCTGTCAAGCCGTATGACCGCGGGTCCCGCCCGGCTTAGCCGTGCCCCGCCCGCACAGCGGATGCCGTGGCGACAGCGCTGCTTCCCGCCCGCAGAGAGCGCGGTTACCACCTCCAGCTCCGCACCCGCGGAGGGGATTCAGGATCGATCCCTCTCCTGATCCCCCTCCCGGGTCACACCGGCACCCACCCAATGCCTCTTCCCTTAGAGCAGGGGTGTCTGGCTCAGCCCTTCCAGCATTTCAGTCTTGCCTGCTGGATCCCGGCTTTTATTTAACAAAAGGCACATAACGTTATTTTAATAAAAAACTCACTGTTGTATTGTTCTACTTGTATTTCCTCTTTAAAGGAGGTAATTTATTTTGTTTGTTTTTTTTTTTCTGGTTATACTATATTAGCGCTTTGAGTCAAAGAGCCTTCAACCATTTACCACTGAGCTGCTTTACCTTGAGCTTTTTATTGCCTTGACAGAATTAAGGACAAAGCATCTGGATGGAAATCCATGTTTGTGCTGTTTCCATTTCCAAACTGAGATGAACTTCTTGGGCTCCACTCCCTGGCTGCGCTTGAAAGAAAAACAATGAAGATTTCACTTCCCTCTGGGCAAGACTTTGCTGCTTGACAGGGAAAAGTTCAGCCTTTTGATAACCTGGCCTTCCTTACTTAGGATCCCTTCTCTTCACCACAATCCATCACATATTCATATGGTACTTCTACTTCTGGTGGGAGACTCCAGATCTGACCTAAGCATCTATTCAACCAACCTGTTTTCTTGTATTCAGAGTCTTTTTCCATCATACTTCCCATGATCTCTGATTTAGTGAAAGTTATTTTAAAAATCACAGCATCATTCATTCTAGTAAGTCCTCCTTAAGGTTATTTTGGAATTAGTTTCTGAGTATTATCCTGACAATGCCGATCCGATTCATTCTCTTGCTTTGATACACATTTATTTGTTTCATACTACTTAAACAAACTCTAATGTTGTAATCTTCACTATAGCAAAATAATACATAAAAATGGAAGAAAGGTCTCTAGAAACAGGATGTTTAGAAAAATATTATGTTTAAAGCAGCAATAGGACATCTATTTACAGCCTTGTTAAATCTATGTCATTTAATGATTGAAGCTTAGGACTTGACCTAAGGTGGGCAAGCACA
The DNA here is from genome assembly GCA_025920805.1 of Petroica traversi. Taxonomy (NCBI): domain Eukaryota; kingdom Metazoa; phylum Chordata; class Aves; order Passeriformes; family Petroicidae; genus Petroica; species Petroica traversi. Next base: position 4,619,106 of record JAHLSL010000068.1, read on the forward strand.
ACTTCCAGCTTTACCATAGGTCTGTTCTGTGATCTTTGCCAAGTCTTTTAATCTCATTAAATATGGGTCAACCTTGCCACTTTTGAGATTAATCTGTAATTAGCAGAGCATGTTGTTACTGTGTGAATGAGTTTTTGCTGGTTGCAAATTTTAGCAAGATCACTTAATTACATTGGAAATTACATGTTTATCTAAAATGTGAAGAAGTACAGAGTCTAGACAAATGATTTCCAAAAAATGGACTGGTCATGGGAGAGAAGTAAACACCTTCAGAGTTCTCAGTGAGTGAACTAAGTGTAATTGCTCAGCTCAAACTATTTCCACATTACTTAAAACCAGTAGAATTTTTAAAACAGGCCCGAGCAAATGACTGACTGTGAATGTCTCCAGACTTCAGGATAATTTAACACAGCTCCAGCTTTGCTGGTTTGGCCCCAGCTTTACACTGGCCTCAGCTCACAGCATCTATCTGTACCACCCAGAATATTTGGGGCTCTTATCAAACTTACATTTCTTGCTGTGTCCCTCTTGCCCTTTGTAATCAAGGTCCTCACTCTAACATGTTTTGTTGCTCCAGGATGTCCTACTCTCCATTTAGCTGAGTGCTGTGATAATTCATCATTCTCTATCTTGATTTCTGTTGTGTTTTAAGGCATAAACTGCTATATAAGTAAGCCTTTTACAAAAATTTCTTCCTCTGGGTGAAGTCCCAGTTAAACTCTTCTAACCCCAGAATGATCCAAGGACTGATTTTCTTCTCTGGTAAACTGCAAATCAATTTATTGGAGGCAGGGGGGGAGCCCTGCCTCTAGCCAGAGGTAGAAGCATGAGAGAATTGTGTCTTTTGAACTGTGCAGATCCAATGGCCTGGCACAGCAGAACCACAGAAACATAAAGCTTTTGTATGCAGTGCACATGAATCCCATTGGGACATGTGGGGGCAGAACCTGTTTCTATTGCTGCGGTGACAGGGGGATCGCAGCAGTTGACCCTGTTGGAAGCTGAAGTGAGCTTGACTGGGAAGGAGTGCCAAAAACATTCTATTGTGACTAGTTAAGAGGCTTCTTGTGGGTATAGATTTCCTCTTGAGCAGCTATTTCAAAGACCCAAAAGGACTCAGGTGGGATTTTGGAATAGTTGCTGTGGAGGCAGAGGGCATTGGGCAATTGAACACCTTGCCTGGATTGTCAGAGGATCGTTCTGCAGCTGGACTCCTAAACGTGGAGGAACAACGTGTCCCAGTTTCCACATCACCAGTATACCACTGGCAGATTTGGACAAATTGAGATGCCATCACACAAGATGATCCCTGAGCTGGAAAGTCAAGGGGTGGTCAGTAAGGCCACCCTTGAATAGTCCCATTTGGCCTGTGTGCAAGTCTGACAGGAAATGGCAATTGACTGTAGATTATCATGCCTTGAATGAAGTGACTCCACTGCTGAGTGCTGCAGTGCCAGACATGCTGGAGCTCCAGTACGAGCTGGAGCCCAAAGCAGCAAAGTGGTACACCACTATTGACATTTCCAATGCATTTTTCTCTATTCTTCTGGCAATAGACTGTAGGCCTCAGTTTGCTTTCATCTGGAGGGGTGGAACCAACTGTCCAAGGGGTGGAAGCACAGCCCCATCATCTGCCATGGACTGAGTCAGGCTGCATTGGAGAAGGGTAAGGCTCCAGAACATATGCAGTATATTGACAACATCATCCCATGGGGGAACACAGCAAAGGAAATATTTGAGAAAGGAGAGGAGATAATCCAGATTATCCCAGAAGCTGGCTTTGCCACCAAAAAGAGTAAAGTCAAGGGACCTGCCCAAGAGATCCAGTTCCTGGGGGTAAAGTGGCAAGACTGTTGGCATCAGATACCTACTGAGGTCATTAATAAGATCACAGCGATGTCTCTACCAACAAGCAAGAAGGAAATACAAGTTTTCCTAGGTGCCACAGGTTTTTGGAGAATGCACATTCCTGAGTACAGCCAGATCATGAGCACTCTTCACTGGGACTCTGAACAGCAGCAAGCCCAGATCAAGCAGGAAATCACTCATATGGCAGCCTTGGCCCAGTAAGGATGGGACCAGAGGTGAGGAATGTGCTTTACTTTGCAGCTGGGAAGAATGATCTGCCCTCAAGCCTGTGGCAGAAGGTGCCTGGGGAGACTCGGAGTCAACCACTTGGATTCTGAAGCAGAAGTTACAGAGGCTCTGAAGTCAACTACACCCCAACAGAGAAGGAAATCCTGGCTGCCTATGAAGGAGTCCAAGCTGCCTCAGAAGTGACGAGCACGGAAGCACAACTTCTCCTAGCCAGTGCTGGGGTGGATGTTTAAAGGAAACGTTCCCTCTCCCCACCATGCCATTGACACAACATAGGGCAAATGGATTGCCCTCATCACACAGTGTGTCCATATTAGAAACTTGAATCACCCTGGGATCTTAGAAATAATTACAAATTGGCTCAAAGGTGAAAATTTTGGTCTGATTGATGAAGAGGAGCAGGAACAGGTGACTCAAGCTGAGGAAGCTCCACCACACAACCAACTGCCACAAGAGGAAACATTGTATGCTCTTTTCACTGACAGTTCCTGTTGCATCATATACACAAATAAAAAATGGAGAGCAGCCATATGGAGGGCCACACGGACAGCTTTGAGTTCAGCAAGTTAACTCAATCCACCTTTTCCTTCAGTAGCTTCTGCAACCTGTCGTGTGGGCCTGGACATTGCCAAAAGAGAGACGTGGCCAAAGCTATACCTTTGGATTCGTGGATGGCAGCCAATGCTCTGTGGGGTTGGCTGGAGAAGTGGAAAAAGGCCAACTGACAGCATAAAGGAACAGCATAATGTGGGCTGCTGATGAATGGAAAGACATTGCCATTTAGGTAGAGAGGTCTGCTATGTGGATGCCTATGTCCACAAAAGTCAGGCTAACTAGGAGCAGCAAAACAAAGAACAGGTAGATCATGCTGCAAAGGTAGAGGTGTCATAGATAGATTTGGACTGGCAACATAAGGGAGAATTGCTCCTAGCTCGATTGGCCCATGATGCCTCAGGTCATCAGGGCAGAAATGCCATCTATAAGTGGGCACGAGGGGGGATCTAACTATGGACAATATCTCCCACCTTATCCATGATTATGAGATGTGCTCTGTGATCAAACAGGCCAAGCGAGTGAAGCCCCTGTGGTATGGTGGGTGTTGGTCCAAATATAAGTATGGGGAGGCCTGGCAGATCGATTATATCACACTGCCCCAGACGTGCCAAGGCAAGCGCTACGTTCTCACAATGGTAGAAGCCATGACGGAATGGTTGGAGACCTACCCTGTGCCTCATGTCACTGCCTGGAACACCATCGTGGGCTTTGAAAAGCAGGTCTTTTGGAGGCATGGTACCCCTGAGAGAATTGAGTCTGACAATGAGACTCATTTCAAGAATGAACACCTGGGAACGTGGGGCTTTGAGTGTGTGTACCATATTCCTTAACATGCACCAGCACCTGGGAAAGTAGAGTGGTGCAATGGACTTACATTTTATCTACGAAAGTCAACATTTTATCATTTACTAATTTTATCTACGAAAGTCAACATTTATCATTTACTAATTTTTTAAAGGTTTGTAAAGGAAGCGCTTTTTCTATCTCTCCAGCTGGCTCGTCCACCATTAGCCACGCGAAATGACGGCCGATCTTGCGCCACAGCGACCCCTGCAGGCACGGAGGAATCATCGCACCCACCCTACTGAGAGCCACCAGCGCCCCTGCCGGCTGCGGCTGTAACTACACCAAAGGGGAAGGTGCCTGCAGCCGAGAGAAGGCTGTTAGTGGGTTTCTGGTTCTGTTTGTTGTTGCTGCCGTTGTTGTTGTTTGTTTGCCTGGTTATACATATACATATATATTAATAAAGAACTGTTATTCTTTTTCCCATATCTTTGCCTGAAAGCTCCTTAATTTCAAAGTTATCATAATTCAGAAGGAAGGGGGTTGCATTTTCCATTCCAAGGGAGGTTCCAGCATCCCTTGGCAGACACCTGTCTTTCAAACTAGGGCAGTGTACAACTGCTAAAGAGAAACAGAAAAAAAAAATCCCTTCATAGCGATAATTTCCAATAATTTAAATGAAAATTTCACTTGAGAAGGTGTGTAAGAGTACACTTTGTGTCTTTTAAAAATTATTTTTTAGCTGGAATGATGTCATTTTTTGGAAATAATTAAAAGTCAAACAGCTTTTCTTTCATTTTCCCAATAGTATTTCAACTGCCTGTGCCCTGGCCAAACCATGTTTAATACTAGCTTGGGAGGATGATGATGTCTAAACAGCACTCACTCAAATATAAAGGGCTGGAGTATTTTCTTCTTTGTCATTCCTGCGCAGACTCACTTGCTCAGTACATGAAGAGACACGGCAGCACTTGCATTTAAAGCACAGTTCCTGCCTTAGAACCAGTCCAAATGAGAGAAAATTAAGTGCAAGGCTCTGCTGCTCTCCAGTGGAGCTGAATGCAATCACCACGGTTAACATTCAACCCCTTCTCAAGCTTTTTGGCTTTTTAAAAGCACATTTTCATTTCTTTGTTCTTGGACTGCTGCTGGGCCACCGGGTTCCTCAGCTGTACATAGGATATTACCTAATCAAAAATACTGATTTCCCAAAGTTCCAGTTGTATGATAGAAGTTGCAGCAGAGGAGGTTTAGAGTGGATATTAGGAAAAATTTCTTCACTGAAAGTGCTGTCAAGCCCTGGCAGAAGCCGCCCGGGGCAGTGATGGAGTTACCATCCCTGGAGGCATCCAAAAAATCTCCAGATGAAGCACTTGAGGAAATAGTTTAGTGGTGGCCTTGGCAGTGCTGAATTAATGGATGGACTTGATGGTCTTAAAGGGTTTTTCCAACTTAAATAACTCCATGACAAAATCAGGGATGTGAAACAACTCGAAAAATTTTCTATCTCCATAGGTGTTTTCAAGTTGCCCCCAGATGTCTGTAACAGCTCCCATTGTTCCTATGACAGAACACATTATCCAGAATGGAACTCCCTGTTCCAAATCCTAGGAAAATCAATCTCTCTCAGTAAGTGCAAGTTACCTTCTAAGATGTATTGTTGCTAAGAGAACAGGATTTCTGATATTATCTGGATACCTCATTAGAAAGGAAAGGCCTTTTTGCTGTTAGACACCAGCCAACGTAGAGCCCCAGAAACAGTTTGGGAGTTGCGGAGTCCCAAAATCTAGGAGCTAAGATCCTAACTCCTTCAATCATCCCACAGTGAATCACTGGGTCTATTTATGCCTCCGTGGGTGGGATAAACAAATACCCTGGGAGCTGTCAGGCTGCATTGCCTCACATGTGCCATGCACAAAGGGAGCTGCCCACAGGACATTTCCACCCCAAAACCCAATCGGGTCTCCCCACAATGGTCCCACACTAAGGGACTAAAGGGGCCAAACCGTCTGCTGTCAGGGGCTTTCAGAGCCTCCACCACAGTGTCAGGGCTTTGATGTTCACTCTGGTGACCTGGGGTATCTTGGCCTGTATCAGGAATAACGTGACTAGCAGTACCAGGGAAGTGATTGTCCCTCTGTTCTTGGTACTGCAGTGTTCAGTTTTGGGCTGTTCATTTTAAAAAGGACATTGAAGGGCTGGAGCATGTCCAGAGAAGAGGAACAATACTTGTAAGGGACTAGAAACATATCTTATGAGGCTGGGTTTGTTTAGTCTTGAGAAGAGGAGGCTCGGGGGTGACCTCACAGCTCTATAGAACTACTGACAGGTGCGTGTAGTTGAGGTGGGGATGGGGCTCTTCTGCCGTGCCTGCAGAGAGAAGACCAAAGAAAATGGCCCTAAGCTGAGATAGGGGAGATTCAGATTAAATATTAGAAAAATTTATTTTTACTCTTTATGTGGTCAGGGTGGGAGAGGGTTGCCTAGGTGGGTGGTGAGATCACCACACTGGAGCTGTTTAAGAGGCATCTGGACCTAGCGCTGGGTGATGTGGTTTAGGGGTTACAGTGGCAGTGTCAGATGCATGGTCAGACTCGGTGACAGAACCACAGAATCACAGGAACTTCTGTTGGAAAATATCTTTGAGATCATCCAGTCCAACCTATGATTCAATACACCTTGTCAATCAGACTGTGGCACTGAGTGCCACATCCAGTCTTTTCTTAAACACCTCCAGGGACGGTGACACCTTCCCAGGCAGCCCATTCCAATGCCAAATCACTCATTCTGTGAAGAATTTCTATCTAATGTCCAACCTGTCCCCTGGCGCGGCTTAGGGCCGTGTCCTCGTGTCCTGTCCCTTGTTCCCTAGGAGCAGAGCCCGACCCTCACCTGGCTGCACCTCCTGTCAGGAGTAGCTGTAGAGAGCGATAGGATCTCCCCTGAGCCTCCTTTTGTCCACGCTGAGCATACGCAGCTCCCTCAGCCGCTCCTCAAAGGAAGTGTGCCCCAGACCCTTCCCCAGCCTTGTTGCTCTTTTAAAGGTCCCTTCCAATCTTGACGATTCGTTGATTATGTACCCTCCGCTGTGTCTCCGACAGCCCAGCCCGTCCCGGTGCCACGCCGCTCCCTCTGAACGCGCTTTCCCGATTCGCGAGCACGCACCCCCGTGACGCCACACGGGCCCTGCCTCTCCATGACATCAGCCATCATTTCACATCCCGCACTCACCCTCACGGGCCCGCCCCGCGCCGCCGT
>JAHLSL010000068.1:4626198-4758510 GCA_025920805.1 Petroica traversi
CACACTGAGGGTGAACACAATATTGACAGTGAAAGTTTAATTTAGAAAACATTAGTCCTGTACAAATACTTGTTTGTTTCTGTTATAATTGTAAAATGTTGTCTGCAGTTTATTCCAGGACTCAGTTTGTTATGAAGTGCTGTGGTATTATTGATGTCCCTCTTGGACTGATTCATCCTCCTTGTCAGACCCATGGTGGTTTTATGATGCCTTATGGACTCCAGTCAGGGGGCTGGAGTTGCCACACTATTTCTGACACAAGCTGATGTAAAGGTATTTTAGAAAGTATGTTTCTATTGAGAGTAATAGGAAGGCATTAATAAATACTTTCTGAACTAATTCATGAGAGGATCCATCAAGCTTGAAGCACAGGCAGCACATGTCAAATTGAAAAAACAGGCCTTGGGCATCAGGACAGAAACTGTACCAATATAAAACAGAGCATGGAGTTAATGATGTTGTGGCTTTTCAGGAGCTGTATGTGCCTGTATCAGTAGTGTCCTTCACTGCCATCTCCATTTCTGTGTCATGATAGATTAACTTGAGGGGACAGGCTTTATGCAGTTGAAGAACCAGTGCTCATGCTGTAAGACAGCTGACTGATGCTTTCCAATGTGCAATTAGACCAAAGACCGTATTTTCATGATAAGCACAAAGGTAATTTTTGTGATATGCTGAGGTCATTGTGCTGTACAAGTGTGAAAGTGTCAGGTACAACGTGGTGTATTCAGGAGAGACATGTGTGCTAGTCAGGCATGGTTGTAGAATTAATTTTTTGATGCTGAGATAACTTGATGGGTGCAGTATGGTTGAAATAAAAGAAGGGACCAGAAATGTAACACTATTTTTCTTGGACAAAAAGTTGCTGGCTCAGCATATTTCTTTCGTTGTGGAGTTTGCTTGTGTTATCTGGTGGCAAAATAGAGAAATATGCACTGCTGAGTTCCATATTTATTATCATCTGTTCCTAGAATGATTTGGGTTGGAAGGGACCTTAAAGTTCATGCCACTCCAACCCCTGCCATGGGCCTGGTCCACTAGATCAGGTTGCTCCAAGCCCTGTCCAACCTGCCCTTGAGCACTTCCAGGGATGGGACAGACACACCTTCTTTTACTTTCTGCTTGCTGTTGTAGGAAATTTATTTGCAGCAGTTTCTTAATGAGCATTAAATAGTTTACTTTTTGGGTAGGGGTCTCCTTATCCCATTTTTGTAATTTGCCTTCTGTATTTCCTGCGCTTAAAAAGCGTTACTAAAGAAACATCTTGAAAGTTGTTGCATGAGGTTTTCTGAAATAATTTTTTTAAGTCACCTTGACAGACGTTCTAGGCCTGCTTCTCAACTCTCTGAGTAACAGTCTTGATCTTCACAGTTGCTGTGAAATCATTTGTTTGACTTTTAACATGGTAGGTTTTTTGATATCGCTGAAGGAATGGAGGAACCCAGCTGCTCTGCTGTTCTGCTTCCAGTTCTTGCATTCCCACTTGGTGACTCTGAGGTAGCCCCAAAGAAGTGGAAGAGGAACCAGCATTTGTGCTTCTTCTGTTTTACACCCTGATAAGAGTTACTTCAGCAATGTGCTGTTTCAGACCTGCACTTGTGGTTGGCACATGTTTTGTGTGCACTTAAAAAGAGGATAAAATCTACTCCTTCTAGCCATGCCAAATTAGAATATCTTTTAGCTTTTCTGCAGTTGGTGGGATTAAGCTGTTTTTGTAATCTTTTGCAATCATGAAAAAGTATTTACACTGCAAAATTGGTTCAAGTCATAGCATGAACTTGATGTCTGCTTTTTCTTTCTGTTCCCAGAGGTAACTTTCTTCCTTAGGATTGCATGTTGAGTAAACACTGTGCAGTAAGAGTTAAAGTATTTTTCATTTGAGAGAACAAAACAGAGATGCATTTTACAGAAAACTTTCACTCTATTTTGCAGCTATCAGGTAGATTCCATTTTCATGTGTTTTTCTGTGCCCCAAGTCCATCTGAGCTGGCTTTTTAGGTGATTTTTTTTTTTCTCTGTGCTCCAAGAAGAATTTACCATTGGCTGGGAGTCTGCCATTGTTGCAATACACATTGCTGAAGGACATGTCATGGGGTAATAAAGATTGCCGAGTGGGTGGGACGCTGACATCAGATATGCTCAACATTGCTCCTGGATCCTGTGACAGGAAAACAAGTCAAGATGTAAAGATGGCATAAATATAGGCAGAGATATTTCATTTGGCTAATAATGTGCTACTGAGTGCTTCCCTGGTTTTGTGCAGGACAGAGGGTTGCTAATGTGCTGGGCTGTTGCGTAGCCTGAGTTCATATTTATTGCAAAGATCTCTGCAGACTATCAAGTTCGTTTAAAATTGATTACAGAAAGATTTTTGGTTTTAGTTTGTCAGGGACTTTTTCACACTTTTTATATGAGGTCTTTAAGAATAGGTTGGACAAAGGTCTGAAATGACACACTTGATCCTGCCTGGAGAAGGTGGGACAGATTAAATAGGAGTTGCCAAATGTGGCTGATGAAGGTATCACAGCTTGGGTTTCAGTAGCAGGCACGTGCAGGAGGAGCTGTGTATTGCATCCTGTGTTACACCTCACTGTAGCCTAATCAAAATTAGGATCCAGACATCCAATGCTGATCATCAGAACCTGGAAACAAGATGACCTTTTAAGGATCATTCCAGCTGTATTTTCTGTAATCTTCTGTAATTTGGTTTTATAGACTGGTTGGTGTCCTTCAGCTTGCTCTTAAAAAAAAAAAGGAACGAAAAATCTCACTTCTCACACTTTTCATTAGAGTTCTAAGGTACATCTTTGTGGTCCAAATAGGACATCACTTAAAATGGGGAAAACTAGGTTTTTGTCTGTCTCAGTGTTTTGTATAACCAGTAGCTGGGATTGAAATGAGAAGATGGCTGTTGAGTGCCTAACATGTTCCTACGTATGCTGCTGGATTTACATTAAACAATGCAGGAGATATGCAGTGTTTGGGAGTATTGTCAATGTAAATGAAAAAAAAATCTTTTAATAAGGGTGCTCAGCCTGTCCTTGGCTGCGTTGGTGGTTTATCTGACTACTTCTTCTGTCATACTTGTGCAGGCTTAGTCAGGAACTGATGATCAATCTGCTGGGGCTGGGGCTGTGATTATACTATCACCAGAAAGAGAAATGAAACCAAATAAAAATATTCAAAGTCCAAAGTTCTCAATCTCTAGATCTGATCAGGTATAGTTTACAGCAGGGGAGGGAAAAATACTTAGCTGTAATTACAGAAGTGGTATAAAGCAAGTAATGTAGATTGGAACTTTAACAAAATGAAGTTAAACTAGTGGAAGGTAACAAAACTTTTCTAGGCAAAACCAGTTTTACCCCTTGCAGTTGAAGAACTTGAGAGGAAATACAAAATTTTATCTATTTTTAATTTCATGAGTAACAATTACATTATTGGCTCTGAATGGCTGTTTGTTATTCATGAGTATAATTGTCCCTGGCCTTTTGCAAGCTATGACATATTTTTGGGAAATCATCAGAGAAACAACTAAACAGAGCTGTTACAGTTCTGTAATTCTTCTTTCATGTTTTCCCATGTTTAGTGTAACAAACTGTGTTTGTCTTTAGCCCCAGTGCCAAATTTGCATCAAACTTTGAAGCCCTTTTTGAAAAGGAAGTCTGCTAAGAAAAGGCCAGACATGACTTGAATGTAAAAGGGGCAAAAGTCTTGAATCAGTTACTACAAGAAGACATGAAACAAGCTTGAAAATTGAGGTTTTCAAATTACATTGACTGATTAATATTCCCAGACTTTGTGTGAAGGAGGTAGAAAGATTTCTGCACATCTGAGTTTGAAGAGGGATTTTTGAAGGCAGCACCCAAACCAGAGTTACCTGGGCTACGTCAGCTGTTCCTTAATTGTCTTGTGGTTTAGCTTCAAGCAGAGTCATATGAACACCGTGCCCAGTCCTGTGATAGTTGTGCAGAGCTTGTATGAAAGGAACTTTTGTTTCACTTTGTAGATTTGGCTGCATTTTTACATCTGAAGTACTTCTTAGTCAGAACTTCTTCTGATGACTGTTCAACTGAAGCCCTTTCCATAAGGTTATGTGTGATGGCAAGGAGTGATGTAGGGACCCCAGGCAGGTGCCAAGGAGAGCCTTTATTGCCAAAAACCTGGCCTTTTTTAGCAGTTAGCCAGTTTATCAGTTTACTTGGTTTTAAGGCAAAACAAGTCCAAGTTAACCAACCACCATACACTAGGGTGCGAGCACGCGAGATTCACACAGCACATTTGTCACATCTCTCATGTCTCTATTCTAGCTAAGTCTTTCTCCCTCAGTTCCCTTCTGCTTAGCCTATGTAACAGGCTGGAGCCATGTTACAAGGCCTTCCCCTTATAAAGCCTTTCCTATTGATAACAGTTACGAATTTCTGCTTTTGTAAAAGCTCTAAAACACACTGGCTAAAATATAGTAATAGTTCATTAACAATTGATGTGTGACTGAAATATTTTTCCCACTAAATTTTCCTAACAATACATAGGAAAAAAAAATTCAAATCAGATTACTGTTTTCAAGTTACTGCCTTCACTGTCTCTTTTCTTCCATGTGGTCCTTTGCCTCTTGAACTGTCTTGGGTATTTGGGATTTTTTCCTGCAGAGGTTTCTGGTCTACTTCTCCTCCCTGTTCTATGAGCCTTGTGCATAACTTGCGTTGGTGGTCTTGTCTTCTCCTTGCAATGCAGAGCACAGAGTACTATGACCTAAAACGTCTCTTGCTATTAGATGTATTCTTTGTGCCAGCAATACACGCTGAATTTTTTGGGTAAGATAAATAGCAAAAAATGTGATTTTTAAAGCTGCAATAGTGGTGTGTTGGTAATTTTTATGTTAGGGAATTTAAATACTGATGCATTCATCAATGAACTCTAGAATATGGGGTGTCACAAAGTTGGTAAACCAAGGTAACAGAAGGTGATGGTGATCAGCTCAGAGTTTTCTGTGCAGTTGACAGATTGTAGATGGTTATTAAGGGTTTGATGAAGACTCTGAGAATTTATAGCAGAATTGGGTGGGAATGGAAAATATACCAAATAATTTTGGTTGGCACTACTGCTGGTGCAGTGTCTGTACCTTTGTGGCTTACAGGTGTAAATAACCTCACTGACGATCAGTCAAACTAAGGATACCAAGACTCCCTGTATTCACATGCACTGTTGGCTGTTGTTGTATGTTAAGTTAGACAATAATGAAGTAATTAATATTTATGTTAATCCCAAGCAGGTTCTCTGGCGTAGCTGGCACTTAGTTTAGATTTATTACACAGTAAACTAGGCTGGGTGCTTGACTGGATCTGGACTGGAATAGTGCTTTGTGTTTAAATATGACCTGTGGATCTATTCAGTTGTTCTGGAAACCACCTTGCACCTTCCTGGCTGAGAAGGGCTGCTGTGTTGCTTCCTACCTGCTGTAAAACCTGTAATTAGTTGTTTAGTCTAACTTTATTATTTTGTTGTTGTTTAGAAATTCATTGAATTTGAAGATTCCCAAGAACAAGAGAAAAAAGACTTACAGACCAGAGTGGAAGCATTAGAGTCTCAAACTCGACAACTTGAACTAAAAGCAAAAAACTATGCTGATCAAAGTAAGTAAAACATGGTACATTCCCTGTAAGTGCTATTGGTGCATTTTAAGTTTTGTTCTGTATGCTAAGTATCTGTGCCCTCTGATTTCTGTACTTGCACAGATAACTGAGTTTAAGTCTTGTACAAGTCTGATTTCTTTAGAATTAGGGCAAACAAATTAGATGCAAGCTTGTGACTTGCAATCTGATTCTTCTGATATCCTGCTTGTATTGTTTGCCTTTTAGACTATGCTTTTTTCACATTTAGCAACTTTTTCAGGAGATGCTTAGATTACTTCCTTGTTAGTGATTATAAAATAAGCTATTTTCTTAGTATTAAACAGTTGTCAGTGCTAAAATAAAGGTAATCTTCAAGTTTAGAAACACAGCTGGATGAACAGAGCATTGATGGTGATTCTCATTAACTTTTATGTAAGTTTTGCTGAATTATTTATTTCTATGAGACATGTAGTTTTTATAAAAAATGTTTAGGGAGAGCACTTCCTTTTTTAGAGTTACTCTGTGTAATTGGAAAAAAAATAATGGCAGCTCTGGAAAAAGATGAGTGATCAGTTGTCTTGAAATGCTTGAAATGACATACAGTGTAGTTCAGATGTTCTGCTAGGCTGCTTCTTACCCTGCCACACAGTCATTGAATGAAACTCCATCATCAGTTTTTCTACTTTTCTACTTCGAGCTTCTAAGCTACCTTCTGTTGATGTGAGACTGGTGTGTTCATCAGTTAATATGTAGCTTTTATTGCTGGACTCTGCAGGAATGTAAAGTGAGACTGTGATGAGGCTGAGACAAGATCAGTTTCTAAAAGCAGTGTCAGTTTTCAAAATAGCCACTTTTCACTATTCTTTGTTCCTTTATTTCTGCCCAGCCATATTTCCTGCCCCTAACACTGCAAGTTATAGCTCTTTTCCAGCTGAAGCTCTTTTCCAGCTGAAGTTTATTTTTCAGTGGCATGTGAGTCTATAGCAGGGCAGGAGTATTAGTCTGAGAGTGTTAAGATGAATGTAAGTGGCATGTAGGGCAGAATTTTATTGAAATTTGGACAGTTCAGAATGGTGTTGGCAAATCTTAGAGGTGTCACTTGCTTCATATCCACTGTTCAGTTATTCCCAGATTTTAAACAGGCAGGGATGAAGGAGCACTTCGAGCATTCTTTCCTAGCGAAGATCAGGATGATTATTTCCTAGGATTGTCTCTTTGTGGATGAAGTATAAAATGGATAATTGTAGAGACTTGTTCCAGAAACACTGTGATTCTTGTGAATGGGGTTGTGTGTGGGTTTAAGAGTGGCACAAGAGAGGAAAAGATTGTAACACGAGTTAAGTGGTCTGTTTGGTATCAAAGACACTGTTTCCAGAAGGTCTGTACTATAAACCTGTGGCCCAAACAACTTGTTCTTGGGAGACCCTGCTCTCCAACAACAAGGTTATGGATCAAGATTGTCATGTCTTGTTTGCCTTGGGTTTATTCTGTTATTGGCTTGAAATTCTCTTTTTGCTTTGAAGTCATCAAATATATGTATGATTTTAAAGTTGTATATTGTGTGTATATATGACAATATGAAAGTATTTGCCCAAGAAACTCAATTGTGCAAGGAGAAGCCCTGTGGGTTGCTGGAACTACTTTTTTTTGTAAGAAGTAATGTTGCTAAAAACAGTTATTATAACTACATAAAGTTTTGGTGACAGAATGATGACTTTTAGACAGTTCCAAAATCTATTTATTGGAGAAAAACCTTCTGTGAAGGCAAAATTGTATGTTTGGAGAAACAACAGGGATGAGTTAAACACTGAGTTTGCTTATGCTTGGCTTTGATAAGATGTCTGGGACAACATGAAAGGCTGCTGGGAAGATTTGACATGCTGCTCATGCAGAGCAAGATCAAAGGGGACATAAGCACATTTGTTGAACATCTGATGAATATTATGCAAGTGATCTATTTTTTTTTTAGTGCTCTGAATTTCTAAGGTATGGAAACCAGACAAGTATCTATATTATTGAAGCAGCTTAACCTTACTGCATTAGCTTGTTTTGTTTTATAGATCAGTAAACTGGCATGTTGTGCAGTCCCAATCACCGATGTATCACTTTAATTCAGCTCCAAGCTATATTTCTTTTTCTCTTCTACTTCCTATAGAACTGCCTGTGCATCTAAATTACACTCTGGTATTGCCAACTGTGTTGCCACGTCGACATTCATAACAGTGGCTGTGTTATCACTGGTAATGGGAGTTGCAAATGTCTGGCACACAGCAAGTAAGCAAATTAAACCTGGCTTTGGAGTGCAGAGTGAGATCACAACATCAGTTTGTGACATGAGTAATAGATTAGAATGAAAAACAGGTAAAACATGGTTCCGTGTAGTACTTTAACTTGCAAGACTTTTTGCTTCTTGTAGGTTGCCTGTGTTCTTCGTTTTTCTTCAAATAAGCAAAGCCTGTGAGAACAAGTTTTGTCTGTTTAAAAGTTTTGACTCATTCTCTTACACACTATCAGGGCTGAGCATTTAGTGACGACTTGTCAGCTGGGGCAGCTCTTTAAGTTACATGGTTGAGTTCAGCTTGATTGGATATGCTTAAACTTGTGTGCCAGTTAAAATTGCTCAAGAAGTTATGGTTGTTATGTCCTGAATTATAAGCACTTGTTTGTGCAGTCAAAGTGATTGTCACATTAAAACAAAAGGAAAAAAAAAGTAATTATTTGCACTTAAATTTACACTATGGGGTTGCATCCATAGCGATGTATTCAACTAGTTACTTTGGAATAAAGCTGCTGTTTGAAATTACAGAAGTGCGGGCAGGAGGTTATTTTGTGTCAACCAATGCTAAGTTCTGTAGTTCACTGATTCTTTTGCCCCTGCATCAGAAATTGAAACAGTTGCTGCTGGATCAGTGCACTACCTTGAAGTGCTCTGTTCTTTATTAGGAGGAGGTAGAAAGAAGGGGAGATAACAGCAGGACACTGCTGGGAGGACTCTGAGCCCCAGCAGATGATGAAATTCCGAGTGGTGGGAGCAGATACACTGGAGTTACCACTCCTGCATGATGTGTAGCACTCAGTCCTGATAGTTGATGGGCTGTGGTGGTTGCCTAAGTCAAGTTTGCTGCCAAAAAATGGTGCAATAGGTGGCACCTGGGATAATTCGTTAAACTTTACAACTGCTTAAATGACAGCATGTGTAAGGATTTGCGCCTTCTATTTGAGTGCAGGAATGTGCTGCACTGATGAAGCTCCTTGGCTTGTGGTCCAGCTTTTCATCTTGTTTTGCACTGCTGCTCTTTGCTGTAACTTTCCCTGGGTTGCCCCATCCCTTGTGTGGCCTGACTCTCAGTTCCAGGTGGAATGACAAGCAAATCAAACAGCAAAAAGTTCCTGGGGATTTGTTTAGGAACGATGTTGGTACAGGCGGAGTTTTTAGAAATTCTTGGTGTCGGTCTGTAGTAAACTTCTACTGAGTGTTGGCAGATGTCTGTTTTTGGGTTTATGACTTAGCTAGAATTAATTTCATTTTTTCCTTCTTCTCAGCAACAGAGGGCACCTGTGAACGTGACAATGCCAGGTGTTCAGTAAATAATGTTCTTCTTTTCTGCAGTGGTGTATCTGAGGCTAATGCCAGTCTTTGATATAATTTTAAATATTTCTTACAAGAATTTGAAAATATCTGACTTCCACATTATTTCAAGCCTTTGCTGTTGTGAGACCCCCTAGTTTTACTTGTAATTTGTTTGTAGCATTAAAATGTTTGAAATGTCAACCCTGGACTTGGAAAATAGAGGGCTTTCAAAAACTTGTAATAGCAGTACACAGCTCATTTGTCCAGCAGAGCTCTGTGAAGGCACATGACACTGCTGGGCTAGTGCTCAGTCTCCAGTTACAGGAAGGGATAAGATCTCAGAGCTCACAGGATGTTCCACTGAGTTTTGGGGAGGCCTGCAGAGGTTTATTTTAGTTTCCTTCCTTCCCTCACTTACTGGGAATGTCAGTTTTCTTTATGTTTTACAGGCTATAAGTTACTTAAATTTTTGGGAGTAAAAATCACTAGTATATTTTGACTTACTACAGGAATGGGACTGCTTTGGCATAAGCTTTCTGGAGGAATAATTCTTGGAGTAACTTATTAGAGAATCTGGAAAATAGAAAGTCTGCATGACTGAAGTGCTTTCTGATGGAGGTGGTAGGCTGTGGGAGTTGAAAGATTTGGTTCCTTTTCTGGATCTGCCTAGTGCCAAAGTACAACCAAGATAATAAACTGCATTTGACAAGACAACAGATATATCTACATATCTCAGTTTATCAAACTTGAGCTTTGTGTGCAAGCTACATTACATTTGGGGTAGGCTACATTTGTAAAAGAAACTCAACCAAAAAACCAAACAAACCTCAAACAAGTATAATCCCAAGAAACAGCTCTTGGGTTTTGGAGCAGTAAATGTTGTGACACAACTGTTGGGATGATGGTATTTCCCATGTCAAGTGACACTGTGCAGCTATTGCTTGCTGAAGGTTTTATTTGGGATATGAGACAAATGTTTTGGCAGCTGACCTAAAAACATTTGTTTTCCTCAGAACCTAACTATTGCTTCCATTGTCTTCAAGAGAAACTGCAAGACCAGGTTTTGTTGCAGATGTTCTGTTATTTGATATTTGATTTTCCTCTGAGCTCTCAGGACACCAGCATTGTTGTAATGTGCACCCAGGCAGTCAGCCTCTCACGGATAATCTCAAGGCATCCAATATCTGAGATATCCCTGTACATGCAACCAGTGTGGATCTGTAGTTAACAGGGAGGCTCTGATGTGAACTTTCAGCTGTGAAGTTTAACAGAAACCTACCAGGAAATTGTTTTGAGTTTGATTTGTGTATCTGCACAGATGGTGATATGAATAACTAAACTGGTATGAAACATCTCGGTCTGTAAATGCTATTTCTAGGGATGGCTCAACTGGTGTTTGTCTCAAGGATTAAAAGAAAGCTTTTCAATAGATCTTGGAAAGAAGTTGAAAAGTTCAGGTTTGTCTAGTGGGAGTCTGGATTATTCCTACTTTATTTCATAGACTGACAACAGCAGAACTAATCTGTTTTCTGGCAAATGAGGAACAGAATGGCTTGAGTTCTTGTATTTTTTGATTAGCAGATGTGGAACTGAACTGTTTGCTAGTGTGTTCTCAGTGTGGATGTTCCTTATCTCTGATGTTGCCTATCATTATCACGGGTTTGTTTACCGGGCAGATTCCCCCTGCTCTTTGCTACACTGTGCCTCAGGTTTATGTCACTACACATGAAAAATCCTTCTGTAAGAGCAAGTGTGAGTATCAGGGTGTGCTGGAACGGGAGGCTTTCCTCCTGACTGTGCGTTTCCCAGTGCCTTTCTTGGATGCCCGATGCTGTTCCCAAAAACCTGCTGTCTGTATGGTTTTGGGAGCTAGCAGCCCACTAGATGGAGCAGGGGGTACAGCTGGCTCCAGACCAGGCACCAAGCCAAGCTACAGGACTCAAGGCTAAAATAAAATGGAGTAGGAAATTAGAGCAGTGACTGGCCTACTTTAAGCTTAGCTATTAATATACCTGAGCAAAAGTGGTGAGAGGAGCTTGAAATCCACTGGTGTATAATTAACTGCTCGTGTGTGTTTTTAAATAAAGGGAATATTGAAGTTTATGTGCCAGATTTTGGGTGTTATAATGTTATATTCAGTTCCTCAAAATATTGCAGTAATTAAGAAGGTGACTTTAAATGTCTCTTAGAATCTTACATTCCTGAGTTTTCACTGGCTTTTAAAACAAATCCAGTCTGCTAAAGCTTGTGTCCATACTGACTTCATGTGAATTTTCTCAAACAGGGACTTGCTTCGATAACTTGAGTGTATAAATGCAGCATCCCACTGTTTGCAAAGCAGTCAATCAAAAGTTTTCTCAGTGAAGCACTTCTTTGTGCAGAGACAGGGCAAGAAGTTGGATTTTTGACTTGATTTTGTGTAGAAGTTTCTTGTATATATTCTTGATTTTTTGAGTTTCAGTTTATGTGAGGGATGTCGTGGCATGTGGTTGTCTTTATATTAAATGTTGTAGCAGAATGTTTAAAGAGGTTTTTTTAAAGTTTTGTGTCAGGTTTTTGGTAACGAATTGCAGGGATTTTGTGTGCCTGAGACATAGTGCAAGCCTGATCAGTCCAGAAGGGTCAGGGATAAGACCATTGCTGCTGCATGTGTTGATATTTGCTATCAACAGAGTATTCTTGACAGCTAAATTATCTTCATAATTTCAAGTGCCCTACTTATTAAACTGAGATCTAGACCTGTAGTTTGCAGTGTGAGAGCTACTTGAAAATGTTGGTTTTTGTCAAGGGGTTGAATTTTTCGCTTGTTTTACAAATGACTTTTCTATGCTGGTTTGATTTGCAGGTCTTACCACTTCCAGGTTAAACACTTGTTTGATAGCTCAGTCCTCTTTTCAGTTCATGAGTGATATATGAGCTCTTTGGCAACTACTTAGGAGGTCAAAAAGTCCTTCTGGATCTACATCTTAACTTTGGTGTTGGACCTGCATTAAAGAATAGAGCTGAATGAAAGCTGTCCAGGGAGAGTCTTCAGACAGTCCTGGTGCCAGGAAAGGATTGTTAATAAGCCGAATCTCTGTCCTGGCTTGTGTAGGAGGAACTTGTAATTCCTCTTGAAGGCATCACACTGATTGGATTTGCCATTCTAGCAGGTCTGTTTCTCTTTCTCCCCCTCAGGCTTATCAGGAGTTTGAGGCAGAGGACAACATACAGATGGAGGGTGTTCCAAACTTGGTAAAAGCCATCAAACTTGGGAGGTAAGCTCTGACTTTCAAACAGGCAGGGTGGGCAGCTTGGCTGCCTAATTCCTTATAATGCCGTCAGGAGACAGAAACTCCAGTTTCTCTGGTTTACTATTATATTCAGTCTCCCATTTTTAGGCTTAATTGGTTTTCTTTGAGAGAATTTTGATCAAGATTGGTACCTCAGGTCATTAAAGGTGTTAGAACATTGACAGTGCTGGAGAAGTTTGCACTAGGCCTTGTGTTTGACTTTGTGGTGATGTTCCAGGAGGATGCCTTCTCATCAGCTTAAAAGCACTAGAATATTTGCGTTTTATGCTCATACTTATAATGTTAGAAGACCTTTATGTTTTTTTTCCACACAAGCTTCTAAGAGTGAGTAGTGCAACTTTTTTGTTGCATGTTATATTTTGCACATGTGTTATCTTAAACAATGTAATCTTGAAATGTAAAATCTTCATTGATGTAACAAGACTTTATAATGACTTTGTAAAGATACATTGCAGTAGAGACAATGGATACTTTTGCTTTTAGGACGTATATCATCAAACTATTTTTATCCTCCACCCATAAGAATTTGATATCTTAGTGGAAAAAAGTCTGCGACTGAAATATCAGAGGAACTTTTTGTATTGTTACTTAAGTCAAACTGGGACTTAGGACTATGTCTGGTTGGCACTTGGCCGGCCCAGCATGTTTCAGGCAGTGTCAGTACACATATCCATTCCTCTTGGGGTGTTATCAGTGCCAGAATTCCACTCCTTTGTACGTTGGTGTATTAAGACGGAACTGGTGACAATTCAGTTTGAAATGTGTTTCTGGGTGCCAGTGAAAGGCATTTTTCCCCTCCTATTTTGTTTCCCATTACTGCTGATGGGAATGTTCCTTAATAGTGACTGAAGTTTCTCCAAGTTTTTGGGGCGAGAATCTTGTGGTCTTCTCAAAATTATTCTGACTATGTGTTCAAGTAAGTGGTGATCTCTGATCCTTGGGGAATATCTGATCCCTTGCACTGTGTTTAATTGGGAAAAAAAGTGTAATCTGTTGGTTGTTTTGGCAAGATCTTATCTTGATGGGAGGCATATTTTGGGTAGAGTAGATTCCTGGTGCTGTGTCTCATCCTGCTGATATTCGAAAAAACAGTTTTGAGGACTGTTGATACGGTGTCTGTTTAGGGTATGTAACTTAGTGTACATCTAGTTCTGGCTGAAACTTCCAGCTCTAGGAGTGTAATGATGTTGCACAGCTGGAAATGACTTCCAGAAGAAAGTGCTTATTGTCAGTTATATAATCTTCTGGGCCCTTAATTGTTTTAACCTTTGCACCTATTGAAAACAGTGGTCAGATGTAATGGAGATATCCCCCTTGACTGTACAGCATCACTAGCTATGTACATTTGTCTTCAATTACTTGATTCAAGGAACTATTTATTATAACTGGGCCATTACAATTTTAAAACTTTTTAAAGCATTTCTTTCTTCACAGATGGAGAAAGTGGTGTACTTCTTTATGGAACCTTGACCCCTGTGCAAGTGTGTATCCATAACAGTGGGAAATGCTTTTGTGGATTTCCTGAAAACTTGTTATGGGCAGCTGCAAAGAAGGGTGTTGGTAACACCTGATGTGGTGTTAATCTTTCATTAAATGTACTGTTGAGTACTTTCCCAGAATCCACTTGCAATGTTCGCCTGTGGAGTTTGCTGCAGTGTCTAGACACGAGCTCACTGAACAATGTTTGATGCATCACCCTGCTTTTTGTGGGAGCTCCAGGCAAGACTGAATTGAGCTGTGACTTCACCAACCAGCGTGAAACAGCAGGGAGGCTCCTTGGACTCTGTTGGAGAGGGAGCTGGTTTCAGCAAACACGAGGCCCATCAGTCGTGCAGTTTGCACTTTCTGATTTTTCTGTTTTCCCAAAGCACGTTTAGCACAGTGGAAAGGTTATGAGGGAGATCCTCTGAGCTGTGGTACACAGCCTGGGCACAGTGTGCTCTCGTGGGAGATGCCAAGTATCTCTGATTGGCATCTGTTTAGTAACTCATGACTAGGATGTCAATCAGGCAAAGGTAGTGGATAAAATATAGTCTGTTACATCATAGCTTTGTTAATTGTAAATTCTGGCTCTTGTTTCTGTAGTCTGTTACCAAAAGCTTCCATAAATCCGCAATTCAAGTGTACAAGGAGACTTAAAACACCTTGTGCATCAAAACAGTAAACTGAACTCTTCCATTCAGTAGTGCTCTGCATCACATGAATATGTATTTTTTAGATGCATGCATTGTGCTGTAAAATACATGGACAGTGTGTTGTGTTACAGATACTTGTGCCTCCCCTGCTGCTATTTGATCTGAAGAGCTTTTGTTCTGTTTGATAACAGGGCAGAAATGGGAGCATTTGAACTGGCAATGTTATAAATATTTGATGTAATATTTTCACCAGATATTTATAGGTGGGCTGCAAAAGGTTGTGTCAAGGAACTTAATGGTCTTATAAGAGCAAGATTAATTCAGGGGTTCAAAATGTTTTCAAAGATTTGAGTGAGTAGACAGTTATGTATTTTGGTTCCAACATTTGACTCAGGCAAAGACTTTTTTCCATTAAAACATACTTATGATAAAATACAGTGCCAAAATACAGATATGTGGATCAAAAAGAAATGGTATATTGAGAATTAATTTTCAGGAGACCCAGCTGGTAACATGAAAATATGCAAATGGCTGAGAAGATCTTAATGTTTTCTTCAGATAATGTGTGTCTGGCAATGACTCTCTGGAAACATGGAACTATAAATTTGAACTTTTTTGAGGGATATTTAAACATGGCAAGTAGAGTAAGCTCAGATACACAATTTGATATACATGCTTATGTCACATGAATATTTTGTCTAAAAATACCTGACTAAAAAGATGGAATTCACATCTAAGCAGCAAAAACGTTTTGTGTTTGAATGACACAATAAGTTGTGTGTAGAAGGTTCTGAATTTTGTTAGTTTTTATGCAAATTAATTGCATTGGGATATCGCCGTTTGTTTCATCAGTCTCATCACAGATGAGCTGAGCTGCTGAGTTTGTTTCATCTCCCTCTAATAAGAAATTACTGTCTAAAGTTCTCCTAAATCTGCTAGATGTATTTTTAATTTCTTGGAATACCTACAGAAGTATTCAAATGTTTTCTTTCTTTAAATCTATAGCCTTAATGCTCAGTGAAGTGTGAGTGAATGCCAGCAGAAACCTTAACTTCTTTACCACACAGGGCTTGAACCTGATTTAACAAATACCTTGCCTATGTTTGTCCTGGTTAAACACCTCCGTAAATTGTGTGGATGTGTTATAGGGAACTGATGTAGGACCTTAGCTGGAGCCCATGGCTTCATCTGGGATTGAGTGATGTGGCCTCTGCCTCTTCCTGCAGTTTCCCTGTGAACCAATCTAGATTGGGGTGAGCAGTAAGCTGGCCTTGAACAGAAAAATCCCCTTCGACTGACCTAGCAATCAGCAGAGGAAAATAGGACTTGGGCAATTTAGGGGAATGCAAATTGCAAGATTGTTCTTCTGTTGATGGACTTAAAAAGCTCAGTGATAAGAGCTTAAAAACACAAACATTGACATACTTTTTATCCTGCTTTGTGCTATTCACTACTAGAAATACTCTGATCTGCTTGCTTAGTCTCAGGGAAGTCAGTATCACTTACTAGAACTTGGAATTTAGTTTTAATTCTTTAATTTTTTTTCTTCTTCCAGTTAGCAGACTTGAGGAGCGGGAGGCAGAACTCAAGAAGGAATACAATGCACTTCATTCAAGACATACAGAGGTAGGTTGTTATACCAAGATGATTTTGGGGTGTCTGTAAAAATGTAGATCTGTGGAAAATCTTGTGTTCTGAGCAATTGGGAAAATTATTGAATATTTTGGTTTGTACACTGAGTTGTAACCAGGCTTCATTTGGTGATGTAGTTTTCCTCATTCACATCTAAGTGTCTATTTCTCAGTGTTTGATTACACATCTGTAATTTTCATAGCTTTGTCAGATATTGAGAATTTTTAAAAAATAATTTGTTCTTCCATATTTCAAAGGCAGTTCTTCAAAATACACTAATAAACTTCCAAGAAATAAAAATGAAATTACGCTTTCATACTCTTTCCATAGATTTTCTGTGTTGGTTTTATTTGTACCGTTGAAGGAACAAATCCTTTCAAAACCTGGCCTACTGGGATTTGTGATTAAAAGGGTTCCCTGCCATGCTTTATTGGTAGCTATTGAAAAGTGGGATTTGCCGATGAAGATGGAACAAGTTTTAATTTGTTAATTTAAATAAAGCCGCACCGTTTAAGTTGGATCCAAAGCATAAAAACAGGGCTTGCAGTGCTTCAGTTTTCAGTAACAGGTTGTCTTTCCCATGCAGACACATTTTACTTCCTAAGTCATAGACATATTTTAGTGAGGAAGTCACTTGGTCCTTTGAATTATTTGGATTAATCTGGAGTCCCACTTGAGCACAGTTCTTCTCTCTTCTCTCACAGTTCTATTCTCCTTTCTTTGCCTTTGGAAGGTCAGAGAGATTTTTTTAGATCCTTGCTACCAAAGAGTGCAATGCCATACTGACTGCTCCCAGTCCACAAGACCATGTGGGAAAAGGAGAAGCAGATACAGATACCAGATTTGGTTATCTTAAATATTTTCAGCAATCTTAAGTGTTCTTTACTGACAGTAGCTGAAAAGTGACTTGAAACCACAACCAGTCTGTAATGCTTGTGTGACAAGACTTCTGAAGCTCTTAAAAATAATCATATTTACTGAAGTCATAGCATTTTTAAAATCACATTTATTACTAGGTATTTGCATTAGAATGGCACATCTGTTGAAAACTGGAAATTTAAGTTAAATGAGAAATTACATTTCTTAATGCTGCCCACTGAGGTTAGGTATCCTTTTGATCTGGAAGTACTTCAGAGTATTGAGTGCTTGCAGGATTCTGTTTTTTTTTGTTTAGAACCTATGGGTTCTGTCAGAATAGAACTGGCAGATTTTTATTGAATCCTGTTTCACAGAGTTAAAGATTAAATGTATTGGGCACCATTAATTCAGTGAAATGATAATAACATGTTATGAATATATTTTTACATAGGTTTTGCTCCAAAATGGACAGCAGTCTCTGCTGGTTTGATTCCAAATTATTAAATGCTTTTATATCTTAAATTCACTTTCTTTGGTGTAGGGAGAGATGTTTCCTTGGGCTTTACTATTACTGGGGTGACTGTCCTTTCTTCATAAAGAAATAATCTATAGGGCATCATTGTATATCCATACCTCTCTTCTCCTAAAATCAGATTTCCTGTTTTCTGTACTCCTCCCTTTCAATATGATTTCTTCATTCTTTCTTTGTTTTCCAGACCATAGTGAATCTTGCAAAGATGCACCTCCTTTTAGGATAAGGCATCTCAGCATTTTGATGCTGTATCTGGTGCATTTTTGAGACTCAGGGACAGAAATCCCTGGGAACTGGAAAGGACGGGCTGGTAATAATGCCCAGCTCCCCACTCCCTTTGTGATTTCCTGCTTCCCTTTCTCCCTACAAATTCTAACACTTTAGGTCTGTGTAGTAATTTTTTTTCTTTTAATGCAAGATACTTTGGCAGATACCCAATTTCCTTTCAGCATCTAGGTTTATCAGGTAAATTGGATCAAATATTTCTATCAAATACTTGTTTCTGAAACTTTTTTCTTGTGTTTTATGAGGAAGGGATACTTTTTTTCCTTCTGATTTCACTTCACTGTTGTGTTTACAAGTGATTAATCTTTAGTACTTACTGAAATGACAATTGTTTTTCTTTCAATTGACCAAATAATGAATAGAGCATAAGAAAGATTTAAGCTCTAAGATGCTTACTTTGACAGATATCATGTTAAAGATGCAATGTGACTGCATTTTGTGCAATCTTAATTTCTAGCAGTTTTTCACTCTTCTGTCTTCATTATTTGTTTCCTTCTACCTCCCACTCCCCCTCATTCTTTATTTCACAGATGAGTACTTCAGAGTTGGATGTCTTTCTCTTACAGCTCCTGGCCTGAGGTTTTGTATCCATGTCCTTCACAATACCCACCTTTCAGCCTTCCCTACCTGTCAGTGGCTGCCTTTTGCTAGAATTCATTGCTCATTAAAGGTGCTGACTCAGTACCCCAGGGAATGTCACCCATTTTCAGTCTCAATGGACCAAGTCCTGCTGAAACTGAGACACCCTGGGGAGTTCCACTAGGGATGTGAAGCAGAGAGCTGAATCAATCCCTTTCTGCATTGTACGTGTTGTAGTGAGAAGTGGGAGTTCTCCTTGGAGCTCAGCCTGCCAGAGACAGGGTCTGCATTGCAGTTCCAGCACCAGCCTGCCCAGCAATGAAGTCTCTGCAGCTGCGGAGATAGCAGGGCTGCCCTGTTTGAGGAGAGCTCTGGGAACTGGCTTTACCGTCCGTCACCCATCTGTTAAATCAGCATTTGTCTTGCTGTTCTCTGGAGAGGGAGGTGGCCTGGCTGGTGTGAGTGCAGGATATCCCATTAAGCCTCCTTCCCACTAAGACTGTACTTGGGCTAACTGGCTTGATTTTAAATGGATTTGAGTATGAGAACCTGAACAGTTGAGATGGCAGATTGGAATGTGGGGTGTAGCAGGTAGTGAAGAGGATAAAATGTTCGGTCAGAACAGAATGGATGGAACAACCTGAACATGCTCTGACTTCTGTGCCCTGGTTCCTTGTCTCTCCTGTGCTTGCAGTGGGTTTTGGTCTTGTGCTGATCATACTCTGCTCTAACACTCAGATGAGATGAGTGACAAAGCAGTGTGCTGGAGTTGCTGAGGTTGAACTTCTGGAACCTAACTATGCAAAGTATTGTTTCCATCTTTCTCTGAGTGTGAAGGACCAAATGCAGCAAGCAATGATCCAGGCAAGGGCAGTGTGCTGGAAAGCAGAATGGTTGACAGTGGTCTACCTCAAAAGTCTTCAAATCTTTGCTCTTTGACTTAGAAAGGAATTCTCTCAGTTGCCTCTTGTATCTCAAGTACTGTCCTGTTTAGTAGAATCTGGCTTGTTTTCGTGCCTGTATAAAAGCAGGCCTCTCTGCTCTTTTTACCGGTGGGGCTTTTTTGCCTTTGCTGCTGAGATGATGCACTACTGCTGGTGCCTCTTTCAGAGCAAACCATTCAGGGTGGTTTTGCCTGCTGAGTAGGAGGTAAAGAGTCTTAATTTCTTTTTTCTGCAGAGCTAAAGGGCATAACTTTTTAAAGGCTTGGCTAGGGATTTATGTTTATTACTCAGTTGGGAAACTGAGGCAAACAAATACTTGAGCATCTGCTGGAGAATTAAATAATACCTGTGGCCTCTCCCTGCACAGTTTTCTCTATTTAAGTTATCCTTTTTTTCCTTTGGGAAACCCCAGGCTGATGTGATTCTGTATCTTTCTCTGATACACAGAATATGGGCTTAATTTAATGAAGTGTCATTGGGCTGTGGAAGTTTCTCAGTGTTCTACACTGATACAGTGTGACAGAACAGTGAGCCTGGCTGTGGTATTGGGAATGGACTTTGTCAGGTTCATTAGGATAAACATATCCCCGGCAAGTCCCTGGCAGGGGACAGGAAGAGAAGGCTAGTGGAGGTGTCTATTTACAATTATAGCTAAATGTGGGCAGCTGTCACATTGTCTGTGAGATTAGACTTTGGGTATCTGTTCAAGCAAATAGTTTTTCTAAAGCCTTATGCTGAGCATTAACAGCTTGATCTATAAAACCTGGATTTAACATCTTTGCATACTAATGTATTTGCCAGCAACACCATCTTGTCTGTGGGTAAAGATACATCAAGCTCTCCAGTTGGAATGGTGCTTTTACTTAGGTGAGAAACTCACCACAAACCCTGAAAGGAAAAAAAGGTACTTACATGGAAGTATTTTAGGACCTTGATACTGAATCAAGGAGATTCTAGAAATATCTGTTACCTCAATAGATCTAGATTATGTGGGACAGAGAAAGTTCTATATACACACAGTTGGGTGCACATTCCCAAAGGGAGGAGTTGCTTGTGCCCAGGCTGATTGGACCTGCAGGATAAGCGGTGAAGGCTGTAGCACTAAGCCTGGTCTGATAGCCAGAGAATTACTAAAACCTGTCCATGGAGAGCTAAAGCAGTGACACAAAAAGGAAGGATGAGGGGAAAGAGCAAGGAAGGTATATAGGAGATGATCTCAACCTGGTAAAGGCAAAGGTGCAGGTAACAATATCCCCAACATGGCATATCCAAATTTGTTTGTGACAAGAGCCAGGCTTTTGTACACTGGGAGAGGTTGTAAGGGTAGAAATGGAAATGAGTGCCAGAATGTTCATTGTCTTTTACTGAGTGCTGAAGTTTAAGATGTAGAAAAACTTTGTAACACTTCTACAGTTGTAAAACTTGTCACATGCCATACGAGGAAATCAATCTGAATATTTTTATGAGGTGGAAAGACATTACATTCAAAGGGAATGGGTTTCATGTTCATGCTGTAATGTGTTAAAGAGCATGTTGTAGTTGGTTTGTACACGTACCTTAAAATGATTAACACCTATACAGTGAAATGCTGTTAAGTAAGGTAATTCTTCCAAGTTCTGAGTTTCCTTAATCCCCTCAGCTAATGGTAATTGAGCAATGCGTTTAATTACAACAATGCTGAAGTGCTCTCTGTTTGAGGTGTGTGTTTCTTGGAACAACTGATTGTATTCAAAATACTTGCAGACTTCATGTGCAGTAGAGCAAACTGTCCGTAATGAAAGATTATGGATGATTAAATATTGACTACAGCTTGTATTGAAGAGAAGATGGGTAGACATAGTCAGTTATTTATCATCTGTCCTCCAGCATAACTTTAGTAAAAATTGTGCTGAATAGAGAGCAATTCAATCCCTTTTTTTTGTTTCAAGTCTATTTTTAAGTTGTCCATAATATGAAAACCTTTTTATTTCAACAGCTGAATAATCTCAAAACAGCAGAACATCTGATCAGATTGAGCCCTCAGAATTCTAGTGCATTAATTGGTTACACATTTTCAGATCAGAATGGCGCTTCATGGATATGCTAAGGCTCGAGGGTCATTAAGATTGAAAAGATTTTTCTGGTTCAAATCCCAGTGGTTTTGTAGTGAGTCCTCTAAATTTTATTGCATATGAGCAGTTAAAGTGGGCTTACTTCCTAAGAAGCTACAGTATTTAATTTATTACTTTAACCTTCAAATTAAGTTTGTGGAAGTTAGGAATTCACATACCATTTCTTATGACTCTTCAGCACCAGCTGTGTAGCTTCCCATCCCATGGGGAGGGAGAGAGGTTGAGGAACTCTTCTCTTTGTGGACACTATTCCAGAATTGTCAACTTTTATCCTTGGGGCCCTGGGTTGAGGCAGAGAGTGGGCTTTACATGGTAGAACCACTGTTCTGATTTTTTGGGCACCACAGTCACATATAGCCTGGATCTGTGGAGAAATTGCTGTGCAGCACTGCACATGTCCATAGAGCCTTATGATTCTATGAATCTTAAGTTGCCATGCAGCACTGCATGTTTTGTTTTTAATTTTATTTTTGGGTTCCTCCAGCTTATATGCATTGTGCTGAAGTGTATAAGCTACAGATTTGCTTATTTTATTATCAACATCATTTTCAGCTGCAGGACAATGTAAACTGAGCAGCCCTTTAAATTGACCTGCCCTCCAGCCTCTGTGGGTAATAAATGTGACGAGACATTTCAGTAAACAAAATAACAGACGAGAGAGGAGGGAAGAGAGTAGGTTAAAACCATGTCCTTTGCAAAACACGAAAGTTGTGTGGGTTTTACTGACCCTATTCTTTTTGCTATGTGTTAGCAGCTCCCTGGAGAGGTACTTGACGTTAATCTTCTGTTCACTGGCTGAAAACACAACAGTTGTTCTGTTTAAAATTTTACTTTGAAAACCCAATTGGTTTGCTGCAAATGGGAGTGTTTGCTGGCAGGTCAGCATTATCTTCCTCCCGTGATGAGGGAATACATGAACAGACACAAAATGGTCTAATGTGAATTTCAAAGTTATGCACTCTTGGGGCTTCCCCCTCCCACCACCCCTGCTTCCTGAATTTCTAAACTATCTGTATTATAATAAATTTGTGTAAAATTATTTCTGGCTGCTTGGTTAAAATGGAAAAAAACAAATGTGTATAGTTGAAGGTGGAGCTTTCAATCCTTTTGTTTGCCTCTATGTGTGAGCAAGCATTAAAAATCAGAAAACAAATGGGATGGTCTGTTGAAATGCTGCATTTTGTTGGAGGATAAATGTTGTAAGCTTTTGACAGCAATCCAAGTATATTATATAATGTTTGTCTGAAAATAGCATGATATTTTGTTCTGGTCTGAATTATATTTATTAGTTCAAGTGAATACTGGGAAAACAAACATCTGTATATAACCAGCACTCAACCTAAGTTACTGATTTGTAGAATATCCATCAGTCAGGATGTCTTAAGCCAGTTTGTTTGATCAGAAAAATCTCAGACTATGACTATTTATTCCTATGTAGCTAATGCTGGCAAGCAACATTTGAGGAGAAGTTGGCACTAGCTGAGGTTGGTGGCATCTGAAGGTCAAACTCGGATACATCAAATCTGTCTTGAGAGTAACATGTAGATGTAGGTTTCCAGGTCCTGCTGAGTTTAGGACTCGTGAGTACAGCTACCCCCAAAAGAAAAGATTATATAAACTGGTTGTACCAATGCCTGGTAATATCACTATTCTGAAAAGTTTGTATCCCCTTTGTAGACCAGCAGAAGACATTACAGTTATAAAGAATAGGTTTATTTTTGTTTTAGAGGAAGTAGTTAAGATGTGACCTGAATATGTCTCAGGAACTGAAAGTACACTAAATTCCTCTGCAGTACACCTGTGATTTCTTTCTTCCTCTATTCTTAGAGCCCTATTCATCTGTGAATGTGAACGTTGAAAGTACTAAAAATACCAAATTGCACATAGGCTTTTCCTCAGGCTTTCCCAGTTTTAAGTTCAGAGATGTGTGTCCAAATGAAGCCCTTGGAGTGGTGCAGTGATACCTGGTCCTGCTCTCCATGCATGTCCTGGATCAGTTACATGCTGAGAGCAGCATCCTTTGGCCACAAGAGTCAGAGCTCATTAAATAGGTCATGACTGCAGGAGTATCATGTTGGCCTGTGCTTGTCTCTTGTGAGAAAGAGAGAGCAAGCAGAGCTCATCTTGAGTACTAAAAATCCACAGCCCCTCTGTCCTTTTAGTAAGATGTCAGCCTAGATGATTTGGAACCAAACTTCCCTTGTAGAAAATACAGAAAGCTTAGGTTTATTTGTATTTTAGAAGAAAAAAGGAGAAGAAACGGGGACTTCATATTTCTACCTACAGAAATACTCTGATTATTAACCTGTGGATTCAGAGTGTTTAATATTTGAGGTGCATATTGTCTGGCATTCACAGTACTTTGAAAGTAGGCTTATAGTGCCTGTTGTGTGTTATGTAAAAAATGCTAGCATCTGCTAGACATAGAGGTCTCACACTCCAAAA
The DNA here is from genome assembly GCA_025920805.1 of Petroica traversi. Taxonomy (NCBI): domain Eukaryota; kingdom Metazoa; phylum Chordata; class Aves; order Passeriformes; family Petroicidae; genus Petroica; species Petroica traversi. The sequence goes on from JAHLSL010000068.1 coordinate 4,650,193, forward strand.
TGGATTTGAACATGATACTTATTTTCCAAACTCATGTTTGAAATACTGCATGCACTTTCTTTAACCTTAGGATGTTTCATGTGCATGAATGCACAAGGAAGTTCTCCAATATTTTTAATTTATTATGGACTTCTCTTCTGGTTTGTGGTTTTACATACTCTATAATTTTGCTTATTTCTTTATTTCTTTTATGCTTTTACTATTTAGCATTAGAGGGGGAGAATATATTGGTCAAGAATTATGTAGTTGTGGTACAAATAAATTTTACTAAATATTTCTTGCTGTTTCTGTCCTTTTAAACAGATGATTCACAATTATATGGAGCACTTGGAAAGAACCAAACTTCATCAGCTAACAGGGAGTGATCAGCTAGAATCCACAACACACAGTAGAATTAGGTAAGCTATTTATTGCTCTCTCACCCTGAAATGAGAAAAAAAATCCATTCATTTGTGTTTGCAAGACTTTGTTCTTTAATCCTACAACAACAGTTTGGCTGAATCGGAAAGATTTGTTGTATGATTGGAATGCGGTAAGAGAACAGTGTAGAAATCCGTAGAAAGAGGCTTTTGCTGTTTTGCTGCTAAGCATTGAGATATACTTTGTACATTAATTAGCCTTAAACAATTTCAGCTTTTTGGAGTGTTTGTGTTGGGGCATGCAGGGAAAATGTCTATGGATGTTCCGGCATGGCCATGGTCTGGACACAGCTTTGTGTGTGGGGCAGTGGAGGTGTGTACGTGGTACCCACTCATCCTCAGGGTTCACTGGGAATAGATTATGCAAATTTGGGAGCTTTGGAGCCTATGAACCCTGCATGAAAAGAGGGAGAAGCAATATTGGGTAGCTGTGCCTCTGCGCTGCTGCATCGATGCTGTGAAGAGCGGCGAGGGGGAGGAGGGCGGTGATGTCATTGCTCTGGAGCTGCTGCAGAAGAGTGGAGCGCTGCTGCTGCTGATGGCATTGTTTTTGTGGCGCGGCTGAATAACAGACTTTGCCTGCAAAGATCCCCCTTCGGCCCCTGCGTAGCCTTCTTGGAGCCGGCGTTCCACCATGCCAGCGCAGCGCCATGAATCCGGGCTGCATGCTGCTGTTTGTGTTTGGCTTCGTTGGCGGGGCGGTGGTCATTAACTCGGCCATCCTGGTATCGCTCTCTGTTCTGCTGCTCGTGCACTTTTCCATTTCCACTGGGGTGCCAGCTCTGACACAGAACCTCCCAAGGATCCTCAGGTACACTGACCCACTGAACCCCGTCTTTGTGTGCTCTCGCTGCTCCCCTGCTTTCTGTCTCCTGCTTTTTCAAACAGAGGCAAATTAGAGAAATAAATTACGTATGTCAGGTTTTGTTGTAAATACGTCGATGTACAGAGATACAAACCATTTTTTTCATTGCCTTTTATTCAAGATCAGTTTATGTATCTCTTTATTGGGTACAGCTCTTAATATCAATTTATTGTAACCGGCTGTAAAAGCTGCAATGTTAATGTCAGGGATAAAGCTCATGTTCAGTGTATTGTCAGGCTGATCTTGTGTAGCATAAATGTATGCAGTCCGAGGCTTTATACCACTAAACTGCACCTGTTTTAATCAAGATGCTTATGTAAGATCAGTTAATTGATGTTAAAACCACAGTAATTAGTTGGTCATGTTATTTTAAAAAAATTGATTATTGGTTAGTGTGGGGGGAATCTTTCATTATTTAAGCATTAGACCTCTTAAAGCCCATTCATTATTGTTCAGCCAAATGTTACCCTCTCCTCTGTTTCTGTACTTGTATGGCAAGTTGCCAGCTGTCTGTCCCCCCCCTCAGGCTACATTCTGTTTGTCCTATGAGCCTGTAGCAGTACCAGACAGAAATGCATTAGAATATTGTGGCCAAAAGTAGTCTTGACATGTTTTAATACTATAGTTACAGATGGAAAACAGCTAGAGAAGTTTTAAAATGCATCTTTCTGGCCAGAAAATTTGTCATAATTTACCTGTAATTATACATTTAATAGTAATTTTTATTTTAAATAGGAAAAATGCTGGAAATTACTGTTCTCTGGAACAGCTATGTGACTTTTTCCTCCTTAATGGTAGTATGCATTTTAATTTGGGTCTGTGAACACAGAAGTGTTGTATAAAAGGTTTAAAAACAATCTATAGATGAAACAAATACCAGTTTATAACAGTAGCTTATAAAAAATCTTGGATTAATATTTAAATATTAAAAAAATAAAACAAATTTCAAGTGAACTCTATAGCTTGATCTAGATAGTAAAGCTATGTTTGTTTAAAAGGAAGAAACCCAAACCCAGAACAAATATTTCCCAACTCTAAAACAAAACAAAACCAAAACAGAACTTCAGTAACTTGATATTTTAAATTTTTAAACAGTCAGATGGTTTAAGAAGCACTTGCTGCTTTTTTTTTTTTGTAATGTGCTTTTCCTCCCCTGGAGTATTTAATCGATTTGAGGGGTTTGGGGAAGCTATGTTTTTTCCTGCCCTTCTAATTTGCTTTAAGAGTTACATGAATTAGAAGTCACTTTCTTAGTCTTCATTCATTTAGAAAAAGAGTTAAAAATATAGGATAAAGGAGTCTAATAGCAGAAGAATTGTTTCTAAAACCAGTCAGATTTTAGAACTGAGCATCTGGTTGCTTATCTTAAAGGTTCTTGTAAATGCTTCAGTACATAATTTCAGAATGTTAGTTTAGGCTTTTAAAATATGTCTTTCCATTCTGCTCACTGTGGCATTTTCAGATATTTTTTGGGCACTGGGGAAGCAGAAGAGGGCTCTTCGCTTTCTGCTCAACAAGCAGAGAAATAAATCGAAATTGCTTCAGTCTAATTGGATAATTTCTTTTAATGGAGACACTCACATAATAAGCTTCATTTTCAAAATTAGCCTCTTGCAAACATTTACTGTACAGCCTTGCAATGCACCTAACCTCTTTTCAACACATCAAATTTATTATAAAATTTCTTTCAAACTAATCTGGAAAAAACAGTGATGTCAGGTGAGAACTGTTTTGGTATCCATTTAATATTCACTCTTTTTGAGGGTTGCAAAGCAGATCAGCTTTGTGGCATGACCTGCAATAAAAAAATGTGCTGGAGCGTCTGTCTAAGGCCAGGCCCCTTTCAATGCAGCTCTATCAGCCACTGAAGGGCAGCTTTTCTTCCTCCTTTTTGTTCCTGCACATCTTATCCAATGAAATTATCTCAGCCCCTCTTTTGACATAATCTCACTTTCTGTGGCCTTTCTTTTGTTCCCCACATGCCTGAGAGTTGTGGGATATCTAAAACAAAGCAGGACCTGTTAAAATAGTTGGAATCCTTGGAATCCACTGTGGGATTTCTCATTCTAGCAGTTGCAGATGCTGGAACATTATCTGATGTTTTAAATTTTGTAACCTAGACTGATTTTTGCTTTACTCACTTTGCTGCCTGCTTTGTTGTGCTAAACTACTTCATAATTAATGACTTAATATGGAATAATATTTCTGAAAGGCCAACATAGCTTTAATGTGGGAATTAGGTGCAAAGCTGTTTGTGACAAGGAGTGTCTTTGTACCCCTGGACTGGAAAGGTTCATGCCAACTAGAATTGTTTGCTGTTTGTGCATTGTGATTTTGACAGTGTAAAATTTACCAAAGGGAGTCTACTGATTAACTGGTAAATAAATCCCTTCTTCACTAACTTTTCTTCAAAGTAAGTAAACAAAATCAAAAATATGTCCAAAAATGCTTAACTTTTGCTTTTCAGCACTCCCTGTAATATATTTGTGTGTATTTTATATGCAGGTACTTATTCTGTCTAGGTTATGTTTAATTTGTGAAGCACCTTGTGAAAGAACGCACATGTGGTTGTGATTTGACTTTTTATAATGCTAAAATGTGAAAACTGTGCCATCACTTGTGCACGCTTTTATCTTCTGTCTCTACTATACTTGAAGCTGTGCTAGTTGATTACAGTAATTTTTTTTCTGCATTACATTGTTCTCCCTGAACAAACACTTTGCTTATCTCAGTTCTAGGCCTGGCTGATATTTTTTACTTTTCAGGGCTGCCCACAGCATCCTATGAATAGCATTGCACACAATGTTTTTGTCTCTTGTTAGCAGGAAGAATGAACCCTTTTGTTCACTGAGCACACTACTGACCTGGGGATTTTTTGATTCTTTTGAGGGTTACTACATAAACCTTTGGGATTTCCAAATGCTATTTGCCATAGGGAAGTGGAAAGAGTGAAGAACTGGAAATTTGGGATGAAGTAACTTGCTTTGTTGGCACAGGGTTTTGTGCAGCTCTAGGATGAAGTAGAGTGTTGAACTGATCTTGGGTAAAACTTCACAATTTTTAGCTGAGCCAGTTGTAACATTGGTAATTCCCTGACCCAGTTCTTTTCTCTTACACAAATCCATGTCCTTTCTGTGATCTTCAGGAATAAAATACCCAATGATTTGAGAAGGATTGCATGAGGCTTTCAGTTTACAATTTTGCAAATGCTTCAGTTGGTGATTTAGCTGTTTGCTGTTATAGAAATCATGTGGTTATATCTTGGAGAAAAAGATGCAAAATGGTATTTTTAATAGTGGCTGCTGAAAAGAATTTTCAATCTGAAGTAAGGAAACACTTTTGTCTTATACTTCTGTTGGTGTTTTGTAAAACTTTTGTTTGCTACAGATTAGCTGCAGTGTAAATCAGTAACTGCTATTTAAAGCTGTGAAATTGACTGTTGGCAATCATGTGAAATGAAGAATTATTGGGTGCTGTGGCACAGTCTAGATGTGCTGCACTGCACATTTAACAGAGCGGTGTCTGGATTTTTGAACCTGGAATTTCACCTGCCATATCATCACTTCCCTGCTGATTTCAGAGGCCTGTGTGACATCTGAGATGGCTGATGAACTCTGCCTGTTTTTCTACCAGGAAGGAGCGTCCGATATCCCTGGGCATCTTCCCATTGCCTGCAGGAGATGCTCTCCTCACGCCTGAGGCTCAGAGGGAGGCGGCGGAAACGCCTGCAGCAGAGCACTGGAAATTCCATGAGCTGAGCCAGCCACGGTCCCACACCAGCCTCAAGGTGAGCACAGCCTGGCTGTCTTGTATGGCAGGAAAAAATCCCATAACAGATAGTAGATCTTTGAGGGGATAAAAAAAAAAGAAAAACCAAATTGAAAGAGAGGAGGGAAACCCCTAAAACATCTCAGTATAAGCCAAGTGCATTGCTTACTCCAGTGAGCTTTGAGGGAACTTCCTTAGTACAAGAAACAAAGTTTTAGGGACATTATCCAAATGAGTGATAATATAGGTTTGTTCTCCTCTAATTCTCAACAGCGGGTCTTTTCTTTCTGACTGAGGACCGTTTTCAAAGGTTCCAAATTAGTTTTCCATACTAGGTATGTTACTAGGTAGTGGGAACAATCTAATTAGCTTTAAAAATGCTGCTTTAGAAGGAAATTTTTGGTTACTACACGGGCAGTACTTTTCATGCGGCCTCTGCCTACTACCAGGTGTGTAGTGCAGGTAGACCACAGAGCTGAGAATTACTTAACTTTCCTAAATTAGTCTGTGATCATGATTTCCCTCACTTGTAGCTTGGCTATAATTCCTTCAATTGTTCTGTGTTCCAGCAGTGAGAGGCTGGAATAGAACAATCTGCAGGTGTGGAGGAAAGGGGGATGGTGTCGGATTGTGATAAGTCTGGCAGTCTAGGGTGCACTCGAAACACAGCAGGAGGAGGATCTGCAGGGTGAAGAACTCCAGAATGTGTAAATCCTTCCAATATGTATTTCTTGATGCGGTTTTTTGTAAGACTGTGGATGTACTGTTATTTCTGGAAAGGCATATAGCTGAGAGGAGTTTCCTCTTAAGTGAACTTAATACCTGCCTAGCAGTGCAATATTAACTAATCAGAACTACAAAAACTATTTGGCAGTAATAGGAATCCATTTATTTATCATGGATGTCATAAGGAGATAATGGGAAGAATAAGTAGTGGTTAAGTATAGGGATATCAAAGTGAAAACGTGAGCTTGCTTCTAAAAATTTGTCACTTAAAAATGGTGCTAGTCAGGAGGTTGAATCTTGAATTTGTCCAATTCCCTTTGTCTTATGCTATTAACATCAGTAAATTGGCAGAGTTTAGGAAAGCTAACTGAAATATAACTTATGTACAATAATTACAAGTTATGACTTAGAGTAGGTAGAGATGAGGTGGAAAGGGAAGCTTCTGATTCCATCCTTTCCCCTCAGAAAACTGGCTAATCCATATTGTCAAAATAGGATTCTTGGTACAATTCTTCTAAAAATAATGCACTGCTAAAATGAGAATTCACAAAATAGCCAAACTGTAGTTATTCAAATCTGTTTATTCAGAATAAGTTCCTGAGTCCAAAGGAACATCTTTACTTTGTAGCTTTGAATGTAAAGTATTTCTGAAGTGAACCTGTTGAATAACATGATATATTGAAGTCACAACCAGCATTTGAAACTTTTTTTTTTCTAATACTTTTCTTCTGAATAATTTAAACATCCAGTACAAAGCACAGACAAGATTCTGCTGCTTTTTAGCATCTCTTTTCCATTCATGCACCTTTCATTAATGGTCAGTGTTTCCTTCAAAAGAATTACAAAGAGGAGGTGGCAGAAATGAAAAAATATGGGTATATTGTAGCTTGTGCAATAGTGACATTGATGGATATCATTGTAAGATGACACACAGTTATGTACCAGTCACTCTCTTCTACTCATTCCTGCACAAGCACTGCAGATGAGTTACTCCTTCAGAATTAATTCTTGAGTTTTTAAACTATTTTTTCTTTTTTTCAGGAAAAGTCTTCTGGCAACATGACCAAAAAAGTAATTTTTGCTAAGTCAATGCAACACTGACTTTCAAGTGTTTAGTCTTTCAGATATTTTGATTAATTCAGTGTCACTTAGTGAAATTGCTTTTCATTTTCCTTAGTTCTAGAACAAACATTCATAACAGTTTAATCTGTGTGGTTTCCAAGAGTAAGCTAAAAAAATACCATAGATAATAAAGTCAGAAATAAAAAATGGAGGGGGTGATTTAAAATTCTGTTAGGGAAGGGACCATTCTATTCTGTTTTTCTTGTGCTATCAAGCTATTTTCCTTGAGCTTTGTATGTGAAAGTCAGTGATCAATTTGTCCTGCATCAGTTAGTGGATGCTCTTGGAATACAAAGATGTAGAAATGTTTGAACAGAGCCAACAGCTCTGCTGAGGTTTTATTCCTCATTTGTGTGAGCTCTGGATGCCCTTGGTAAGGGGCACCACTTCCTCCCTTCTGTATCTGCTCGCTCGAGTATGAATCATTAGCCAGTGCCTCAACTTCACCCATTCAAAAGGCAATTGGGTAAATTGCGGAGTGGTTTTCTTCTTTTCTTTTCTTTTATTCCTTTAGACATGCGTCTATTTCTGAATACTTTTGACAGAAACTCAAACATTAATAATTTGTTATTCTGCAATTTACTATAAAACAATGAGAACTGTCAGTAATCGATAGGTAATTAGTGCTGTATTTTTGTTTCTAGGGCTTGCAAATTCAATGTGGAGATGTTACTATAGGATGCAAGCTTTATGTCTGTGCTGATATATATAAATGTGTGCTTTGCTGTCTGTCCCTACACAAATAAAAATTTTGCCTTAGTGAGTTCCAAAAGGAGAAATCTATAAGTTGCAATTCATAGTAATCTTATGTTAAATCCAAGTGAGAGAGTGTATATCTATATGCAGGTCTCTTCTGTGTTTTTTTTAAAATAACCTTTAATTTCAGTTTCATTTCCTCCTCAAAAAGGCATGCTTGCAATACAGTGAATTTGTGCTTTGCAAAATCTAAACTTGTTTTGTTCTTGGCGTGTTTAACGCTTCCTGAGATAAGTCATGTTCTCTTTAAAAAAAGTCACAGACTTGTCCAGGAGCCTTACTTTCACCTCTGATTCCCAAACAAACCCTACAAGAACTTTTTATTAAAAGTTACCGTCCTGTTTTCATTTTGCACATAGCAGCCTCAAGTTTCATCTTTATTTTCCCCAGCAAGATTCCTCTAATGGTGTGCGCTATAAACTATTGGCCTAAATGGGCAGACTGCTTTTCCTCTCTGCAGTGAACTGTTGTTCACTGTTATGTGCTGCTTAAGTCATAGATCAGATGTCTGGTGTGGGTCTGGGCATGAATGGGAGGTAAAATGTGAATGAAAGAGAAGAGCAAAGAAAGGGCTGTTGGTGTATTCAGGTAATGGCCTCTGGTTGTGTCACACGCAGTCCACTCTGCCTTCCCACCCAGTGCCTGATGCAGCTCTGAGTAATGGTCCCAATCTGGAGTCTGGCAGCGGAATTAATTCCATAATTAATGCCATACTTGGGCGTCTTGACACGGTGTCACTGTAAATTGTTACCAGGAGTCAGCTTCTGTGGATGAGCTGTTTACTGATGTTTCTTGGTCGATCTGAAATCTAGCTGGACAAGTAGTGACTTCAGTTCCATGTCTCATTCCCAGTGTCAGCCAGCACAGTTTAGACTGGAAAGCACATAAAACCTGAGTGAAGTGCTTGCAAATATAGAAATGTTCAAAGCCTATTTGGATAGGGCTTGGAGTAACCTGGTCTAGTGGAAATTGTCCCTGCCCTCAGGGGGTTGGAACAAAATGGTCTTTAAGATCCCTCCCAACCCAAACCATTCTGTGATTATGGTTCTATGAATTACTACACTTTTATATCAGTTAAATCAGTGTTTGCACCAGTGCTTCAGTGTCTGCTTTTTAAAGTACCACATATATTCTGAACCATTAATTTTATAACAACTTTGGGAAGATTAAGGAGTTCATTGTGCAGCTAGATAGAATGAGAATGCTGCTTGTTTTCTGGAAGACTTCACAGAAAAGCATCCTGAAATTGTGACTAAAATTACCAGCTGAGATCAAATACTATTATTGAAAAGAAAGGCATTTTTATGTAGCTATAACTTTCTTAACAAGAGTGAAACAGCCATTAGGCTAAAGAGGACTGAACTGGCTTAAAATATTATTTTTAATAATCTTTCTTTGCATTTGCATAATTTTCAATAAAATACAGTGATTTTGGTGTCTGTTCCTTAGTTTGTATGCTCAACTCTTCTAATAACTCTGTGTTCATTTTTTACTGATAATGGTGCAATTCTAGGATGAGCTCTCTGACGTTAGCCAAGCAGGCTCTAAATGTACTACTCCAGCATCCACAGCTGCTTCAGATGTTCCTGTGCTGTCTACTGAAACCCCTCAAAAGGAAAATGTTGAAGGGCTTGCAAAGGACACAGAGATGTCAAATGAGAAGGTGGATGTAAGCAAGAATATTGACGTACAGGTAGCTCAAGAGACAAGAAATGTGTGCACTGGTGAGCTGCTTTAATTTCTTTAATGTAGGGTTACTACGGACCTCATATTTGATCACTTATTAATTATTTTTTAATGTGCCACAAATGAGAATAGGGTTTTTTACTCAGTATTTTAAGGGGCACAGAATATTGGTCAGAGATAAATCTGTTGTTTATTGGTGACTTTAGTCCTTTTTTCTTCAGAATCAGAATTATTTATAACATTTCTTTGGCAGTAGAAAAGTCACAAAGAGTTGGGAAGTGCTGGACATCTTGGTTTCAATTAGTAGGAAATAACTGCTGTTGGATATCTTGTGTTAAATTCAGGAGAGATATAGAAATTCTAGTGTCTGCTCTAGAGTATCAAAATCTGTGGGTCTTCTAATTTAATTACTTTGATAAGTCTTTGAACAGAAGTATCCTAAGTTGGTGATTGTTTAAGAACTGCTGCATGTAGTTAATATGTCACGATGATTTCGTTTATGGGCATGTACCACTTGCTTTGCCCCAGGGGGAAATGAAAATGAAGAAAAATCTGAAGTTCAGGCAATCATTGAGTCAACTCCGGAGCTGGATATGGATAAAGATCTCAGTGGATATAAGGGTTCCAGGTAAGTTGTGTGTTATGATTTGAGGAAGAAGATATTTTAGAACATTATTTAAAGATGCTGTGTATGAGAATTTTCCTTTTTCTTGTCTTCGCTTCATTCTTGTGATGAGAAGGATAAAATTACTCTTTATGGTGAATATTAAAGGTGTAATAGCTTTTTGTGAAAGGAGCCCTTTCTCTGACCAGAGGAATATTTTGACTTCCTACTATTCAGTTGTCTTGTATTCTTATTACATTAAATGACTTCCAGTTTAGCTGAGCTGTCTGTTCTTCAGGCATTTGGGCTGACTATGTCCTGATGCAACTAAATTTCTATAGGCCAAAACTTGATACACTTTAATAAAATCCTGTTTAGCTCAATATCAGCAACTGCTTCAAGTTTGGGATCTTGATAGCAAAGCCGTATTTGAAAACAGAATCTAGAACTTGTAAGCCAACTGAAAGCATGTGGGGTTTGTTTAAGGGAACTAGTAAAAAATACAGAGAAAGCTTTTCTTCATTGTGGCAATGTTATCTCCCTACTTTTACTTTTCATTTCTCTGCCCAGCACTCCCACCAAAGGCATCGAGAACAAAGCATTTGACCGTAACACAGAGTCACTCTTTGAAGAGCTGTCATCTGCTGGTTCTGGCCTAATTGGAGATGTGGATGAAGGTGCAGATTTACTGGGTAAGAAAGGTTATTTAAAGATGTTGTATACAACAATTTTCCTTTTTGGGAAGTGCTTAATTATTCTTGCTGGATTTATTGTTAGGCTTCATTTGCATTAAAATTGTTTGAGTAGCATCCTAAGGTACTCATTGGAATGCAAAACCAGAAGAAAGTTTTTGTTCTTTCTCTCTGTATAGTGATGTCAGCCTTAATCTTTTGGGACACTTCCTACACTATTCTCAATTTCTCCCTGGCTGTTCTCTTACATAAGGATTTTTCTCTCAAGGAAGGATTTTTGTCTTGAACTACTTTTAGGTAGTTTTATTCAGGTTGTGCCTGATCTATTCAGGTAGTGGCCTCGCTTTATCAACTCTAGGGATTTTAACTTGGAAGAAAATTGTAGTAAATGAAAAGATGGTAACTTGAGAATGAAACTGTTATGATAGGGGAGGGGGAACCCACATTTCTCCTTCCCCTAAGCAGCTTGCTTTTACTTCTGTTCGACTGAAAAAAATGTGAGTTTTGAGTTTCAGTTGACCAAGATCAAAAAGGTCATCAGAAGAATAATTTTCTATAAACAATACAGCAAGATATTTTTTGCTATATAATTGTTCAGGCCTCATTTTGAAATAATGAGAACTGGTACTATGGAATGAATAAAATTCTAATGCCACTCTCATTTGCTTTATAAATGGGTTGTGTACAGACAAACAGCAGCTTGTTTGCTTCTGTCCTCTGACCCTGCAAAAATACAGATTGTTAGGACTGTTAAAACTCCTGTGTACAATCTGGATTTCTGGTTCTTCAGTGTTCGTCCAGAAACTTATTTTACATCAAACAGCTGATGTTTCTGCAGGTATTACTCACTAGGAGTAATGGACCTATCTCCAGTTTGAGATGGCTTTTCTTTGTTGTCACTCCGAGCGGTGAGGCTCTCCACATCCTTACTGCAACATTTTCCTTCCAAAACTCTTGGATGTCATTCCATTGTCACAGGGACAACTAATCACACATTCTGCATGCAAAAATACTGATACTGGAGAAGTATTAATGTGGGGCAACATCCATCCCTTAGCTGTGATAAATTGATTAAAGAAATCAAACTATTGTCAGGATGTCCTGATTTTAATGCTTTGTTTTCCATGGGCAAAAAATAATATACTTTTTATTATAACTTATTAAAGGTTTGTCAGTGAGTTTATTACCATTTACTGTAAATCTATTGCTGGAAACACCAGTGTGTGCAAACTAAGCCTAGGGTTATACCTGTGTTTGTTATGCAGAATGTGTTGGTCGGAAAACTTTATTTTAGAATTGTCATTTCACTTTGAGGACAACCATGGTCCAAAACTTGAAAAGCCACACTTGCATCCAGGATAGTCTGTGTGTTTCAAGCATTTGGATCTGTTCTAAGTGAGCATTAAACTTCAGTATGGAGTTGTGCAAAAATAGTTAATTGGGATTCTCTAATCTGTTTTCTCTTGGGCTGCATACCCAGGGGAATATTCTGGTGTGTATGCTTCTTTTTTCAAAAAAATCTTTGAAATCCTTTGCTTCTTCAGTTAGGCATTCTTGGCTGCTGCCCTCATAAGATACATTCTCTGCATTTTTTTCCATGCTTGGTAACTTTTTTTTATTGCTATTGCGCTCTAGCTTTCTAGTTTTTGCTCTTGCATTTTAAAAGATCCTGAAACCTGTTGGACGTGATCCTACGTACTTTTGTCTGTGAACATTGAAAATATTTAAAAAGCAATAGCATCTTGAATAAAATCTCTTGATGGCTATAGTATGTGGGATTTCTCCAGATATTGATAAATTAACCATGGCTGATCTAAGTTACTTTAGTAAATGTCATTTACTTTTAATCCAAAACCCAGAGAGGGGAATGCCAAAAGAGGGAACTTTGACTTGCATGTCTATTTATACATACTTTTTTTCTTTGTTATCCAAATATCTTCTAATTCTTCTGCGGTCAAAATTGCTTAGAAGATTGTGTTTCTAAAGTATTTTAAAAGGCCTCCACCATTAAGATACCTTTTTCATTCATTGTGTTAATCTTGAATTAACACAATTTCTACTGTTATCTGTGTGGTAATTATTTTGCTGTGCAATATGCAGAATAATTATTCTCTCCTGAAACCATCTTCTTTAAAATTCTGAAAATTATATTTGGTATGCAAAAAATAGGGTGAGAAGTTAATTTCTAGAAATTTAAGTAGCACTGAAGGAGTGTCTTCAAAAGTTATGTTCATTTTTTTCCATAATAGCATATTAATTGGAAACTTCTGAATGGCTTAGAATTTCTTCCAAGGACTGTGCTTCTAAATTATTTCACAGAAAATGAGAGACTTTTATTAAGTTACTGGTTTTTATAAGAGGTTTAACCAATGGAAATGGTTGTGACAAACTTAAATTCTTCAACATCAGTCTTCTATATAAATCGTGCTTCTAATCACATCACATCCCACTTCAGATTTTTGGTGTTGGCTTTGTTTTAATTTGCCCTAACTTCTTAAGTCTAAATCTTTTACTGTTCCTCGCTCATACTACACCTCACATTAAATGTTTCTTGTTCTTGTTTTTGCTCTACATGGAATGCATGGGCTTTAAAGACCATAATTTCTTTGGTAAGGTATCATTTGCTCTGGGGAAATCTGCAAGGCTTTCATAATCTGTGCTTTATTTGACATGTCTTGTATATGTAACTGATACTCTTTGGTATCTAACATGGTGTAAAAGACAGCTGAGCATTTTAAATTCAACTTTTTGTGGTCTAATACTTCTGCGACATAGGCTGTGTTTTGTTTTTTACTTTGTACTGTAATATCTTCTAAATATACAGACTAGCAGCACTGGCCTGTGCTTAGTCAGGGATGACCTTGGGCTTTAATTGAAGTCATACTGAGAGAAGGTGGAGGGGAAAGCTAATTGTGGAAAGTAGATCGGACCTGAAACTTGAGATAGCTCACAGTTCTTCTGTTAAGTTTGTCATAATTAAAATTCAGTTGACTTTAGACAATGGCAAAACATAAGTTTTGTAAAAACATCCTTTTTTTTTTTTGCTAATTTCATGTGTTTGTTTCCTCTGGAAAGGAATGGGGCGTGAGGTTGAAAACCTTATTTTGGAAAACACTCAGCTGCTGGAGACAAAGTAAGTGAGAATGTTTGTGTAAAAAGTACTGACTCCTGTTATTTCATTATATCTTCAGTATCCCATACAGAATTGAAACTATACAAATGTGCTTTCAGTTCTAAGAGTAGTGGGGGTGTGAGTATTTTGAATTTGTAGGTGTAATTGTCTGAGTTTATCTTCTAGAAATTAAGGACCTAAGAAGCAAAATCTGCTTTTAACCTTGTAAGGGTCCAAGAAATGCAGTAATGTGTCTTGATGAGATCAACTCCCTGTCAGAAACGCAGCTTTAAGTGCAAAGGCAAATTCACTGGAGCACTGTTGAGGAATTTATTCTAAGCAAACTGGTTTATCAGTACTTTTTTTCTAATAGAGACAATGTGAATGTGTTTGGTTGTTGGAGATTTGGGAGAGATGTTTTAACCTCTGAGAAAGATGTATTTTTTTACAGCAGTTCTGTGTAAGATATATTTAGGTCTTCAAAAATAAAACCAGGCTGAAACTGAACTGTGAGACCATGGTCATCCTTATAACCATGTGTTTTTAATGTTTGTGTAGAAATGCACTGAATGTAGTGAAAAATGATTTAATAGCAAAGGTGGATGAATTGACCTGTGAGAAGGATGTACTACAAGGTGAATTAGAGGCTGTAAAACAAGCAAAACAAAAGCTTGAAGAGAAGAATAAAGAACTTGAAGAAGAGCTGAGAAAGTAAGTTTAATTCCGTGGTTATAAGAAAGGAAGATAAAAACTCTGCTGTGGTATTTAATGCAGCTGGTTTTTATTTTATATTTAGAGCTCGTGCAGAAGCAGAGGAAGCAAGACAGAAGGCTAAAGAGGATGATGATGTAGGTGTATATGTGTGTATGGTTTTGTGTGTGTAATTCAGTTCATTAGAAGTCCATGTGTTAAGTGAGTACTACCAAAATTTACTGCTTAATAAGTAGTGGTAAAGCTTCACCCTGTATAGAAACTGACAGAGATTAGTTTGCTTTCTTTCCTTTCTGCCCACTTTTATCACACTCTTTTTTCTGAAGAGCTGTTTTCATTCACATTATATTTCATGCAAAGGATGGGAGGAGAGGAAGGTAAAACTCAGATTTCCAAAGCCCCAAATGATTTGAAATCTGGAATTGAGCGCTAGCTTGGCTGTTACCAGCAGGCAGAGGGTGACTCCACGGGGCCCTATGGTGCTCCTTTGTCCCTGCCATGTTTGTGTCCCTGTGTGCCCAGAGTGACATCCCCACGGCGCAGCGGAAACGCTTCACACGTGTGGAAATGGCCCGAGTGCTGATGGAGAGGAACCAGTACAAGGAGAGGCTGATGGAGCTGCAGGAGGCTGTCCGATGGACTGAGATGATAAGGTGAAAAGGCTCTTTCAGAATCTTTGACATACCTTGGGATTTCTAGTTGCAGAGGGATCTGATCAGCAGGTTCATTGCCTTCTGCTTGTTTTCCTCATGCCCATGAGGAACACTATTTTTAAGTTACAAGCATGTAATTTGTCAGAATGGTTCTTGGTGATACCTCAGTGAAGAGGTGTTACTTCATATGATGTGAATACGCTTATTTTTTCAAGGGATGCTTATTTTGGAACAGTTACAAAAGTTGGTAGTTGTAAATAACATTTATCTGGTGACCAATAAAAATTACTTTGTGTATACGTATACCTTGTGATGTCAAAATAGGGATAATGTAGTCTTCAGACTAAGCATAATTCCTTTGGAAGGACTTGAGTTGTTCAGGATAAAACAGTTTAAAGCTGTGCAAGGTGTGTTAAATATAAGCAATAAATATGGTGATTTGGTCTCATTTGCATCCTGGATATTCAGTTGTTTGGAAGGCATGGTTTAAAAACAGAAGTCTTCTGCCTCAGAGCCCATCCTTGTCTCTGACCACAGGTACCTGAGGCTGTGGTGCTGCCTGCTGGCCATGGACAGTAGTGACATGTAATTGTTCCCATTGTCCTCATGCCTGTGAGCTTTTGGGAGGAAAACTGCACATTGCCAACAGCCATGAGTTGATCTTCTCTAGCTATTGTCTGCTGTAGAAATCCTCTCCTATCTCTTATCTATGGCTATGGGAACACTCACTTTAAAAATTTTTTACTGATGGGTTGAAGATTAATAGACTTTAAAACAAAAAGCAATGGTTAGAATATTAAATAGGGGGCAGAATGATTTAAAATGGTTTGTTCCTTTCTTTGAGCTGTTTTCATTACAAAGTGTTATGCGGACTTGTCTCTACTCTCTGAAAAGTTGCCAGCTCTTTGGGACGCAAAGAAATGTGGATGAAGTTTATTATATTCTTCTATAGTTCTTCTAGCTGGAATTTCAGTCTTGTGCTCTGATCAGTAAAGAAGTAGCAGTGTGAGAAAACAGACTTTGTTATTTTCATGATGTTATCCTTTTTTAAAAAATAAGATTTACACACTGTTCCATATCTTTTTTAGTTGTTGCTTACTCAGTAAACTTGGAATTCATTTCTTTTAGAGCATCAAGAGAAAATCCAGCCATGCAAGAGAAGAAAAGATCAAGCATTTGGCAATTGTAAGTATAGAAACACAACTCACTGGCAGAAATAAAGACCGTAACCTTACAGCCTGGGGCATTTGTGTATGTTAGCTAATTATTTTTTGGCAGATGAAGATGTCTTAACCCTTCCCCTCCTGTTTTCCCAGCATGCCAACTTGGTAAGAATGGTCTGGAAGACAAAATGTATTGTAAGCCACAACATGTAGTGAGTGGCTGTGCACTTTGTGAAGTTAAATGCCAAAGTGCTGGAAATTTTTTTTTAGCTGAATATGCACCAGGATTCTTGTTCTGAACATTTTTTCTGTATTTATTTTGATGATGAAAAGTAGAAACCTGAATAGCACGTGTGGATTGCATTTATTTCAGCTTCCTTTCCCTCTGTGAAGTACAGCTTACTGATTGTTACATTCTCCGTGCTGACTTCAAGCTCTTTAAATCTAAACCAGTATTTTTCACAACAAGATACTTGTCAAATAATCCTTTTGCTGATAACTGTTTTATCTTGTTGCCTAGAAAACAGTGGGGTTTTTAAATGCCCTTTGCATGAACTAATGCCCTTCACAGAACTGACATCCAGGTGTGATGTTCATATCTTAATTTCGTTGGTTCCCTGTAGATATTAATTCAAGATGAAGTTCCCATTGAATTTGATAAACAAATGGGATAATAGTCCTTTGAGAATTTTTCTTACAGACACGTGTTTTTGTGCTTTGAGAGTGTTGCTGAGTGTGTGGTGGCTGCTGCTATGTTGGGCTCCAGTTTCTTACTTTAAGTGTCTTGAGCAGGCTGGCATATATTGTGTTTTGCCTGCATAGTCAAATTTGGATGTATCTGACCATCTTGACTCTTGTCTTTTTCTCCTAGTTTTAGCAGGCTCTTCAGTTCATCCAGCAATACAGTAAAGAAACCAGAACCTCCTGTCAATGTTAAATATAATGCTCCAACCTCGCATATTACTCCGTCAGTCAAGAAAAGAAGCAGCACCTTATCTCAGTTACCCAGTGACAAATCTAAAGCCTTTGAATTCCTCAGTGAAGAGTAAGACATTTTGGTTTTATACAAGTAGATATGCTCTAAGCGTTTTCTCTTCTAGTCCTCTGAGATTAGTAGCATGCTACTAAGTAAAGTACAATATTCTGGTTGTTGATTCTGCAGAGTGAAATGTGCAGCAGTGGATGAATACTTTGAACACCTGCCTGAAATATTCTACTTTCAAAAAAGTGCATTTAGGCACAGAAGGCAGCACTTGGTACACTTTTATATGCAAATGTTGTAGCTGGGCAGTAATTGTAAAGGTACTTAGGGTTCACTTAAGAGTCAGGCTAACAGGTAGCTGTAACTATTTTTTTTCTCCTGTGCTTTGTTTTGTCAATATATCCTTTTCAGTTGCAACTTTTAAAGCTCCTAGCAGAGGTACACAACCCACGTTTATTTC
Organism: Petroica traversi; assembly: GCA_025920805.1. Classification (NCBI taxonomy): domain Eukaryota; kingdom Metazoa; phylum Chordata; class Aves; order Passeriformes; family Petroicidae; genus Petroica; species Petroica traversi. The sequence goes on from JAHLSL010000068.1 coordinate 4,667,912, forward strand.
TTTTAAGGATGCTGGTGATAGACTTTCTGGTTTGGCCTGTTTTTCACCAGTTCCTTAAAAATAGGCCACCGGAAACCTGACATTTTGATAGGTGAAAAAAACTAGGGATATCCTTGGTAAACCAGTGTTTCCACAGAGGTCTTGGTTATTGATTATTCCCATTGCACAAGAGATTCTAAAGAGCATAAGTAAGAAGTTTCTCAATCCCAATTCTTGCCCAGAACTGAAGCCAGTTTAGCCTCACGCCGGGAGCAGAAGAGGGAGCAGTACCGCCAGGTGAAAGCTCATGTGCAGAAAGAAGATGGCAGAGTACAGGCTTTTGGCTGGAGTCTACCTCAGAAGTATAAACAGGTATGATGTTTTCAAGTGTAATGGTAACAGCTTCATGTTTTGTCACATTTGAATAGGGTATGATTTCACAGCTTGTGTTTGAGTGATTCCAGCTTTTTTTTTTGTTGAACTTAGCAGTAAAGAAATCTTTCTAAAGGAAATAACAATGCGTAACTCTTAACTGTGTTTAATAAATTCTGAGCAACTGATTCCAAAGACTGTAAATCTCTTTTAAAGATAAAACTTTTCCATTTTGTTTATTTGTTTTTTACCCAGGTGGCAAATGGTGGACAGGGTGAAAATAAGATGAAGAACTTGCCTGTACCTGTTTACCTGAGACCTTTGGATGAGAAGGATACTTCTATGAAGGTAGGGTATTTCCAGTGATGATAGAGGGACTTGGGCAAACTATAGCTTGAATATTTTTGTTTTGGACTCAATCACATTCTTTTTCAAATTAAGTTGTATCTTTTTAAAATATAGTGAAGAAGAATTTATGTCTCAGTAAAATATATATGACTTAAATTGTAATTAATGACTTAAAACAGACTGCAGATATATAGTAAGTTGATATCACTTAGCATATTTAACAATGATTGTGTCTCTTCTTTTAGTTTGAGATTCATATGAAACATTTGTTTTTCTCCCAAGCTGTGGTGTGCTGTAGGGGTGAACCTGTCAGGAGGGAAGACACGAGATGGAGGGTCTGTGGTTGGTGCCAGTGTGTTCTACAATGATGTGACTGGTGTGGATGCAGATGGCAACAAGCAGCAAACAGGATCCCAGAGTAGCTTAGATAAACTAGACCAAGAGCTCAAGGTAAGGTCACTGCAAGGCACATAATAAATTATATAGTTATACATCTTTTCTGTGTAACGGTAGAGTCATAAAGTATTTTCTAATCAGGTTCATTGGTAATAAATAGATTTTTCTTGGTTAGTCATTAGGCCAGGATATTTGGGTTATTGAATCCAACTACAAAAATGGTTTGATTCTTCCCTTGCTGGCAAATCTTAAAAGCACATCAATTTTACATCAAAATGATGTACTGTTTATAACAGTAATGCCTCCTTTAAAAACCATTTTTGACAGAAGTGTTTATGTTCTAACTGTCATGAATGGAATTCATATTAAGGGCATAAAAACAGAGTCCTAATTTTGAAGAGCTTTGGGATATCACATTAACCAGTGGTGATACTAAGTCTGGCAGTTGGCATGTCAGTAATGTTTTTATTTTATACTGGTCTAACTGTATAATTATGCAGTATAATTATAATAGTTTCTATATTTTTAATAGAAGTACGAAATATGAGGGAGCTTTATATTTCAGACACATAGAGAACAAGTAACTATGTGAAATTTTAAAATGGCTTTGAAGATACTTGACTTCCTACATATTTATGTATATTTCTCTAGGTGAAAATGTAAGACCATAAAAGAGCAAGGGTAATAATTCTATTCTTGTTCCCCTTTCTGTTCATTTCTGCCTTTGTTCTCCTTCAGGATCAGCAGAAGGAACTGAAACATCAGGAAGAATTATCCAGTCTAGTTTGGATCTGTACTAGCACACATTCTGCTACAAAAGTTATCATTATTGATGCAAATCAACCAGGGAATATTCTGGACAGTTTCATTGTTTGCAATTCTCACGTGCTTTGTATTGCCAGTGTGCCAGGTAAACACTTGGGCTGGTTCAGCCCCTGCTTTTTAGACTGCTTGTTATTCAGCTTTTCTTATGAAGTGAAAACCCACAGATTTGTTACTTAGTGTTACAGAAAGTTACTGTAACACAGCAATAAGAAAGTATTTAGTTGTACATTAAACTGTTGCATTTTTACTCTACTGTTTCACTCTTTAGTTGACTCTTGACCTAAATTAACCGAAAGTCAGAGAGATGTCAGCAGCCAAAGGGAACTTGTTTGTTTGATGTACTATAAACTGTACAATAGTGTCATGGAATTGTGAACATCACAAAAAGAATAATATGTTGGTTGTTCTTATGTTCAGCCTCTTGAAGAAGTCTTGGAGCTTCCTGCAGAAGGAATCCTTGTTGCATTTGAATGTATTTTAAGTCTTGAAAATACAAGAGGGTTGAACATAAGACAGACAGTTTTTCTTCCAGCACAAAGGATCTATTGCACCTAAATTCTTCATAATGATATAAATAGGTGCCATTGTGTACATACACTGTTACGAAATCTAATTTTAGAGGAAGATATAATTAAAATAGAAATAAGCTATTTGGAAAACTGTGGATTGAAATACAGTGAATGACATTATAGTGCAGCATATGTCGATCTTGCTTTTGTTTTGTGAGCTTTATGACAGCATCTTCCATGTTTGCTGATCATGTTAAAATAACCTTGTAGATAGGGGTTGTCTGCATGTTTAATCTCAGTTGCTGGAGAGCTCATTCAGTTTGAAGCTGAGTTATTAGATAGAGAAGTGGTTCAGCTTTATCTCTCTGGAAAACACCAAGTGACAGGGCCCAAAGGAATGGCCTGAAGTTGTGTCAGGGGAGGTTTGGCTGCATATAAGGAAAAGAGTCTTCCCCCAGGGCAGTGGTTGTTGCACCAAAGCTGCCAGAGCTCCAGGAGCATTTGGACAATGCTCTGAGACAAAGGGTGGAATTGTTGGGGGTCTGTGCAAGGCTTGGAGTTGGACTGGGTCCCTTCCAGGTCAGGATATTATATTATTCTGAGTTTAATCTCTTTCAGGGGCAAGGGAAACAGACTACCCTGCAGGAGAAGAAGGGTCCCAGGAAGCAGATTGTAGCCAGGTGGACAAATCCTCCCTGTGTGGCAGTATGAACAGCAACAGCTCTGCCGAAACCGACAGCCTGCTGGGGGGCATCACCGTGGTGGGTTGCACTGCTGAGGGTCTCATGGGGGTTCCTGGTGCCCATGACTCCAACAGAGCCTCACCTGTGGCAGAGAAACAGTCAGGTATGGGATAAACACTGCAGGTGTATCAGGGCTGGCCAAACACCTCAAGGTGCAGCTGGAGATGAGTGGTGCAACTACGGAGGTTAACAGCGTGTAAGCCATGATGACATAAAGCCTCTGTAAATTGTAGCTGAAAATGTGGTGGAGGTGACATGAAATGGAAGTTGGCAGCTGCTTCTTGCAGCTGAGAGAGAACTTTTGAGAGAACTCTAGAGAGAAGTTTTAATATAATATTTGAAATGCAGATCTTGCCAAAGAGTGACTAAAGTAATTGCCTTGGATTTTGTCAAATCTTAATAGAGATTTAAGTGAAACTGATTATTTTATAGATGTTCTTACTGTTTTCTGTCATATGCCCTGCAGATGATATGATTCTCAGTGGATATATGGTGGTTGGCCTTGTTCACTGCTGTCATAGTTTACCATTTAGTGGCCAGTCTGAGCCATCAGTCGCTGGGTTGATTCTTAAAGTGTATTTGACATTTCTTTATACAGTGCAACCTGCTAAAACTTGGGCATTTCTGATGTGATTATTTTTAATTCTGATGTGGAAATTGTAACTGTCTGACTATAACAGCTATTCACTTCAGTTTTAAGTATCAAGTTCTGGCTGTTTTAAACAATAGCAAATTCTATCACAGTTGTTAGAAAGTTTTTCAATTTTTTTTTGTTTCATAGATATTGCAACTGAATATAATTCAGTAGATGAGAACATTCCAACGGCAGAGGAAGCAACAGAAGCAACAGAAGTCAGTGCAGGGACAGGAGAAGACGCAGCTGATATTGCACAAACCGGAGTCTACACAGAGCATGTCTTTACAGATCCCTTGGGAGTACAGCATACAACAGAGGCATCTCCAGTGTATCAGCCTAAGTACATAGTCTCAGTTCTCATACCTCTTCAAATGTATTTTTTAAAAGAAATATAATATTTAAAGGAACATAGCATGGAGACAAAATGACTACTTTTTTCCCTTGTTAAGTGTGTTCAGGTTTATATAAGTAATCTGGGTACAAGACTGTGTTTTGTGACTCCCGTCTGCCTTTCGCCAGAGATAATAATACTGAACAGAACCTTGGCTTGAACCTAGCCTTCAACCTAGGCTTGAACAGAACCTAGTTTTCCTTGTAAAAGTAGATGTCCACTTGAAGAAATTAATTGTTATTGAGGTTCTCATCTGTGTTGTACTTTCATGTGTGGTTACTGTGTTTTTAAACACCTCATGTGCTTCAAAAGCCAATGTAGGAACTCTCAGTAGTCAAGTGAACACCTGGGCTCTAGCCTGAGTAATTTGTGCACTCCATTAAATGTATTTGAACTGGTGTTTCTTTTCTAGTACTGAGTCAGAGTTATATAAGGATGTTGCAGTTCTGCCCAATGAGCAAGATCTAGTGAGAGAAGAAGCACAGAAAATGAGTAGCCTTTTACCGACCATGTGGCTTGGAGCACAGAATGGATGGTAAGGAAGTGCTAATGTTGTTACATTTATTTATAATAATTACTTTATACTTGCTTCTTATGGCTTCAAGTCTGATAACTGTCTCAAGTCAGGATTAGGCACAGGAAGATCTCAAGAGAGCCCAAGCCTTGAATGCTTTGCTGCATTTTTAGGCATTATAGAACTCGAAGTATTGTAGGTGATTAGAAAGCCCTTTTTTGTTAGATAGCGCTTCATCTGCAGAGAAGTTCTGGGGTTTTTTTTTTGTAGGCAAAGAAATTGTTATGGTCTGTTAATTCCATAACTTTCAATATTTTAGTATGCTGGAAAAATGCATTGTAATTTTTACTGGAGATGGATCCACAAGGGAATTTATAATGCTTTAAGTGTCTAAAAAAGCCATTCTGCTGCTCATGTAGTTCTTCCTTTCAGTGTATACATAGTTTCCAGTGGAAGATGAAAATTTATTTTCCCTTTGATTGTGGATTTCAGTTTAAAAGGGTTTTGCTTGTGGTTGTTTTTGTCTGGTAGTGCTTTTAATCCCTCCTGATTTGTCTTTGCAGCCTATATGTTCATTCGTCAGTGGCCCAGTGGAGGAAATGTGTTCATGCCATTAAACTTAAAGATTCTATTCTCAGTATTGTGTAAGTTTCTGAAAGAATGTCATGTAAATCATAATGAATTCCTGTGAAAAAAACTTTCCAAAATAGTTTTATATTTCCTCTTCAGATATTGGGAATGTCAGTTGCCATAACTGCCTGCATGCTCTTTGAGGGACAGGGGAAAACTTCTGGGGAGTAAGGAAAATAAAAGGTATCTTGTACCTGATGGAAATACATAGCCCAGGGGATGAGCTGTAGCTATGCAAAACAGTTGGGGGTTGCTACCTTTGCTGTTTTTCTTCAGGCATTGTAGCCAAATACATTTCAAGCACCCTGAACTGGATTTTGACCCTTTGTTACATTCCTTCTCTTGAGCTGTGTTGTAGAATTCAAAACATTGGGGCTTATGTGACTGTAAAAAATATGCTGAAATCTAAAATATTTATACCCAGCTTTAAACCTGCCTTCTGAGCAGAGCAGTCTAACAGAGTGTATTGTTGTGCCTCCTTTTCCCCCAGACATGTCAAAGGAATAGTCTTGGTTGCATTGGCAGATGGGACGCTCGCAATCTTTCACCGTGGAGTTGGTAAGGAAACCAGGGAATTTTCAACAATAGTTATGAAAGAAATGTGCCATTTACAAGAAATGTTTTGATAATATATTCCTCAATAACCTTTCTTTGGGTTTTCATGAGAAATATTTCTTGTTATTTCAGTTGGAGATTCAAGTACTGTTTTGCACTGTTCTGGTGCATTCATGGAATATTTTCTCTCTCTGAAATGGAGAATGGGATTGATCTGAGCTAAATAGGGAAAAGCCATCTGGAAGTCCACTTTGATCATCATCTCTCTTGCTTTTTCATCATGCTCAATAGTCATGTCTTCTGTTTTATTAGTGTTAAGAATTGTCTCTGGGTAATTTAATGACAATTTTGTAAGCATCCCTTCAGAATTTCTGCCCGAACTGCTTCTGAGCCAGCTCCATTCTTCTGCCTCCAGAAACTGGAGCAACTGGAACTTACCTATTTGCTTGTTTTACCACAGCCTCCCTATTCATTTCATCTTTCCCTTGTGATATTTAAATTCATGTGCTCAACATTTAAAAGAATTAAAAAGGCTGCACAACACTAATGCAAGTACTGTAAAAGATGCATCTAGGATGACATTGTTTTTAGTGTTTTTGTTTTGTTGTGGTTTTTTTTTTTTTAAACTCATTGTAGTGGCTTAAAATCCCTAAGCCTCTATAGTGAATGTCATTGATCTGTGGCCTTAGATCAGTCTGCAGAAGAATTTTACTCAGTGTAGAATAACCAAGTGTAGTATGCTTTTGGTAGGTTTCAGGTGCCTTTTTTAAGATCTTGCAGCATATTTTAAAAAAATCTGCACTGGGCAACACTTCTATGTTCAGCCAAGCAGCAGTTGCCTGGTACTGTGTGGGAAGAGGTTTGTTTTTACAGGTACTGGTCCTAGTTAAGCAGAGCATGTAGCACTGGATAACCTGCTGATTTAAAAATGTTTTGCTGGATTTTTAATCTGAGTCATTATGCAATTTTATTTTATTTTTTTTTAAGTAACATTTGGGATGTTAGTTGCTGTTTTTTTTTAATGAGGAGCCTAGCCATAAGATTGTATTGACTTACCCAGATTATTACAATGCTTTAAAAAAATTAGACTTTTAAGATAGTTGCTTGTACTTCTAAATTTTCCTTAAACTAAACACGGGTTCCTTTGAGTTTTGCTTTTTGTTTTCCTCCTGTTTTTTCAGATGGTCAGTGGGATTTGACAAACTATCACCTCTTGGACCTGGGCCGGCCACACCACTCGATCCGGTGCATGACAGTGGTACATGACAAGGTCTGGTGTGGCTACAGGAACAAAATCTATGTTGTTCAGCCAAAGGCCATGAAAATAGAGGTAAGTTCCAAAGTTGATTAAAATAATTAAATGTGTTTTAATGCTGCAGTTCAGACTCCAGAGTAACTCCAGAAGCATCTGTTTTCCTCAGTATGGAAACAGGCAACCAAGCAAATTTGTTTTAAGAAATAGTTTTACATTTTCTTAAGGTGTTTTCATTGTTTTGGAAGACTTAAAGCCATGATGAGACAGTTCTCACTTATTGAAACCAGTTTTTGGGAGATTTAGTTCTCTACTTTTAGCTGGCCAGAAACTGGAAAGTGTCCTTGTACAGAGCTTGTAAGGCCAGCTCCCAGCTTATTCTGTGTATGCCTCTTTTTGTTCTTCACTCACGTGTAAACTGCTGTGTAATCTGTCTTTGCACACTTCAGAGGTTTTTAGGGTTAATTTGGAATGTACTCTCTTTCCAGTTAGAGAATAGTTTATGCAAGGTGTGTGAGCTAGTGTTTTATTTGCAGTAATCTGTCATCTCAAGAGCAGAAGGTGGCTGAGATTTCTGGAAGCCTTGAGCAATGTAAGTGCTTCAGCTCCTGATAGTTGGCCTGGGACATTGGCCAGGCCTTTGAAGGTGACTGCTCAGCTCTTCTGAAAATATCAGTCACCCAATAATAACCTGCTTTTGTGAAGAACACTATAAAATATATATATATATATATATATATATAAACAAATAAATAAATGGAAAAACTGAAATTAAGTTCATGTAAAAATGAAAGATTGTTTTGCTGGTGGATACTCTGTATTTTGCACAGGTGGGTTTGTTTATGAAAGTCAGTTATGATGGAACAAGGAAGAAAGATGCTTTTGGGTACATGTACCTTGTGCTATGGCAGCAGGATCTCAGACCAAAAAGGCTCCAGATTCAAGGGAGACAGAAGCTGGAGCAGGCTGGGATGAGATGTGTAAATGAAGACTGAGTAGGAAATTATAGCTTTGAGATCACACTCAGGGAAGGGAATCAGCAATTTTAGAGCATCACATGCTATTTGTAACTGAGCCAAACACTGTCTGTGATCTTGCAAATCAGAGGGTCATGCTTGACTTAAAACTGCCAGTTTCGACTGTGTAAGAGTAACAGAGAAACCTTTCTTATTCTTCCCTTTGTTTCACTTCTGATTTGAACCCCATTGTTTCATAGAAGTCCTTTGATGCCCACCCAAGGAGGGAGAGCCAAGTGAGGCAGCTGGCGTGGGTGGGGGATGGAGTGTGGGTGTCCATCCGCCTGGACTCCACCCTGCGCCTCTACCACGCCCACACCTACCAGCACCTGCAGGATGTAGACATTGAGCCCTATGTAAGCAAAATGCTTGGTAAGTTCCCAGGAAAAACTGGTGTGTTCTTCATGTCTGCAGCTTCCTTTTCCTTCTAGGGATCAGACAGTTCTCACTGCAGATTTGGGGTATGGGTGGGAAGGAAAGGCCAGTTAAAATCAGTTTGTGCAAATTTGGATCTGGAAGTAGAAGCCTTAGTCAGTCTGTGAACATGATGGGGATGTTGGGTCAACTGTTACAGTCATCTGTTACAGTCTGTTGACATTGGTGGTGTGTAAAGTGTCCTTAAAAACTCAGAACTAATGAGGAAAATGGTACCAATTGAGACACTACAATATTTCTCTTTTTCTATACTGATACATTTTTTAACAGCTAAAAATGGGAAGAATCGATTACTTACCTGGAAAAATTGCCTCTTTTTTAAAAAACTCCTAAAAATAGCAATTTTTTTTTTGCTATTGAACCTAGTAAGCTTTCTGATTTTTTTTTTCCTTTAATATCTGTGTAAGAGCAGTTTGACCACCTACATTACACAACAAATACAGGTAATTAGACTCTGGGAAATCCTTCACAAGTGGCTGCTGTGCATTGTGCATGACTAATCAGCCTTCTGCTCCCCTCATCTAATGAATGAGAAATTTTAAAGAATGACAAACCAGTATCTTATATATGTAAACTCACTTTTTTGTTTGTTTTAAAAGCTGATAAGCCCCAAAAGTTGTTACTGGGCAGCATTAAGGAGCTGTTATAACTTTTTTGCTTTCTCATAGCTAATATTAGACTCTTGTAGTGTAGGTTCTCAATTTAATACAGTGTAGTAGCCTTCTAGGTTATTTTTACAACTTAAGTGCAGTCCTCTACTTTGTTTCTGTCAGAAGTGGGAGGGAATTTACTTGTCTTTGTGACTTGAGAGTTGGATTTAAGATTCTCTATTGTAGAATTTAAATTATTCTTGCTCATAATTTTTGATGAAAAACATCTTTTGTTTTTAGGTACTGGTAAACTGGGATTCTCATTTGTGAGAATCACAGCACTTATGGTGTCTTGTAATCGTTTATGGGTAGGAACAGGAAATGGTGTCATCATCTCCATTCCATTAACAGAAAGTAAGTAAAATATCAATGAATAGCACTGTGCAATATGCTGTAGGCACAAAAAAACCCAAAGAGTATATTAAAAGCCATTCAGATGCTTGCTAATGGATAGAAAGCTTCACTGCCAGGTCTGACTCTTTCAGATTTGTAACAGATCAGGCCTGTGTGATGTTTAGCACCTAAATCTGTGTATATGATTACAATTACTCTGAGAATAAAACATCTCCAGAATCTCCTGTACTGCAGTTTGAGCAGAATTGGCTTGAATCAAAGGAACACTTTGAAACCTTAGAAGTGTTCTGAGCATTTGCAGCACTGATGGAAGTTTATTGCTTATAAGAGACATCATTAGTTTTCTAATTAATTTTATTTCTTATTGCTATATGATCACAAAGTAGATTTTTCTTTGATTTGAGCACGTTGGTGTTGTTGCTAATACAATTTGATTTGCTTTAGTTCTTGAGAATTCATCACAAAGTGGGTATAAAGGATTGGAAGAGAAGTAGCACAGACTACTTTAAAGGACCCATTCAGCTTATAGGAGCTGTCAACGTATTCTTCATACAGGGCGCTAACATCCAGGTCAAATTCCAGTCATGTAAATCCTGATGTTTGCTTAGTAACAGACCCCAGACTCTTGTCATAGGCTGAAACTAATTGAGGGCAGTTGAATCTCAGGAGAAAAGAACAGCTTAAGGGCAAACCAAGTCTTAAATAGGTAAAGCTCAGGGAAGAATCTCTGTGTAAATTGATTGCATTTAAGCAACAAAAAAAAGCCTCAACATCGGTGCCTGAGACTGTTATAACAGGTGGACAGAAGTTTTAGAAAGTAAAATGCAGACTTTTGATAGTCCTAATTGTACTGTTGTTACCTAGAAAATAGTGCAGTCTGACAGGTGAAGGTCTAGGCTGATTTAATAGTGAAAACTCTTCATGTAGTATCTGCTTTGTTGAACAGCACACACATGCGTTGTTTCTCATATTGTTCCATTGCATTGTCCATCCATTCAGTAACTGTCTTTTTTTTTTGCCTTGCATGAATGTAATAAGGAAGGACAGACTTCCTGTTATGGATTTTGAGACACTTTAAATCATGCTTTCAAAAATTATAGCTCTTAGCTTAATTATAGCTTATCTAGCTTAATTTAATGTTTCCAGAGGAGATTATTTTAAACCAGGAGTGAACATGAAGAAATCCCTATTAAAGCTGTTAAGTTTCATTTCAGTTCTGTTGATTGTGGGTCAGAACAGCCTTTTGCAGGTAGCTTGATAGTGGGGTTGAGAACCCTGGTGAGAAATATTAAAGGCTTCTAAATGCAGTCACGTCCTTGTGCAAGCAGTGGCATCTCTCAGTCCCCTGGGTCTCAGTAGCAGGGCCGCAGATGATGGTCCAGAAGGGTACTTGAAAACATGAGTCGTTCTGTATTATTCTGGAGCCTCCTGCCAAGGAAAGAGAGAAAGGGGAAAGATTGCTAATCAATAATAAACTTAAAAATATGTGACAGTGCTTTTGTGGCCCATTTTGTACTGAAACTTCTATAACAAGATGCTGTTCTTTGTGACTTTTGATTGAATCTTCTGTAATTAAAGATCTATTGGGTTTTTTAGGAGCTAAAACTTTAAGCTCTACCTTATCTAAAACCAAAATATGAGTGGTGGGTTCTCATTAATCCTTCTCCTCTACTGTCATACCTATCCATTTCCCCTTTCCTCCTTTCTCACTAGCTGTAATCCTCCACCAGGGACGTTTACTGGGGCTTCGGGGTAAGTGCAGATCCTGAACCAAAACCTATTTTCAGGCTTCTAATAGCCACTTCGAGGCTGTTTCCCACTCCTTATAGATTTACCCTTTGTACGTTCCTAAATGTTACTTCACTTGCAGTTACTGCATTGCAGCAGTTTTGTTTGCCACCAATCTGCTCAGCAGTTTAGCATATCATCCTGTGTTGCAGCTGAACTCTCATATAGACTTTGTTTTTCTTCCAGCCAGTGTGATACCACATCTTATAACTTTGTCATTAATCCACATCATTTGCTGTCTTGTTACAAATCACTGTTTCTTTCACTACTTTGATAGTCTTTGGAATGGAGATGGCTTGTATGTCTAGCATGAGTACTTTCCTGGTTTAATGTATTTTAAAACTTCTCAGTAAAATATAGATGTAGAATGATAATAGGGTAGCTCCTTCATGCCCACAGGTGACTATTTATTGAGAATTTTTGCAGGCAATGGCATACCTTATGATTAGTTGGAATGAAACTGTCTTTAATTACATGTTTAAGTAGATGGAATTTGCTCATTGAAACACATTAGAGATACTTACTTTTTATTAAGGATACAGTCCTCTCACAAATTATTTTTCCCCAAAAGTAGAATATTGAAATCTGGTGTTTATGCTAGACTAATAAGAATCCTACTCCATTTTCTGATGTACTTAAAATAATGACGCATGCAATCTTTTTCTTTCCAGCTCTGTCTTGAATTGGCATTGCTGCCCTCCTGTTTCATTTTTATCTGAGTTGGCTTTAGCTTTTAGATGGTACCATAAGGTTTCTTAACAAATAACCACTTCAGCAATTTGTGTTTTGAAGTAGAAAACAACTCCTCTTCTTTTACAGCCAATAAATCAGTAGCAGGCTCTGGAAACCGTCCGGGGAGTGTGATCCGTGTATATGGAGATGAGAACAGTGACAAAGTGACTCCAGGGACATTCATCCCCTACTGTTCCATGGCACATGCACAGCTGTGCTTCCATGGCCACCGGGATGCTGTGAAATTCTTTGTTGCAGTACCAGGTTAGGTTTTCTTTCCATCTTCAAAAGGCTTCTTTTTTTGTTTGGTCGTTGTTGTTTTTTCCTTTATTCACTTAAACACAGTGTTTAGGCAAAGATAGCAAGAGTGGGAATTCATTCTTTCAAACGCAATGTGTTGTATTTTAATTACAAGACTTGTCTGATTGATAAGTGCAGCCCTGTTTAATGGGAGGAAAAGGACTTTGCTTCCTTCTGTGAAAAAGACGCTAAGTGAGCACTTGCCTGTTAAGAAGGCACTCAACTGCTTTAGGCATTGTCATCCAATGACTAAGCACAGGAGGTTTTACTCTGAGATAAAGCATAAAAAAGTGTTCTGTTTTTTATACAGGTCAGGTTGTTTGCCCTCAGACTGGTAGTGGAACAGATCTAACAGTTGATAAACAAGCCCAAGAGTCCTTCAACCAGAGTCCCTTAAAATCAATGTTGGTGATAAGTGGTGGAGAAGGATACATTGACTTCAGAATGGGTAAGAAATCTGAGCTTAAAAAAGTTATTAACCACATAATAATTGCTGCTGTAATTGCAATGAGTGCATTTGTGTGGTCAGTGTATACAGTCTTTACCATACACTACGAGGGTAGAAGTATTTTTATTCTGACACACCTTCAGCTTCTCCTCTTCATCCTCCCAATGAACATGACTTTTGGGATGACTATGTAAGAAGGTTTATTTGAAACTCTGCTTTGGAGTCATGTACCACCTTTCTGTTTATACTTTCAGTCTTTCTTGGGCAGTTTAATCTTCTGTCTCAAACTGCTGGAAAACATGTCTTTAGTTACTTAAATATACAGGCTGACTGTGAAAACAAGTCATGTTAAGTGAAGAATGCTTGGTGTAAAACTTCCTCATTTTTGATTAGGAAGAATTAAAGTAGATCACTTATCTCTGCATGCCCATCATATTTGATCACTGTTTTTCTTGGATAGCACTTTCATATGATCTAGCCCATAAAACTGTTCTTGTGTAAAAACATATATCTTCTTTTTTTAATGGAACTCCTTGGGGAAATAAAGTGAGAGCTGTTGTGATTCTGTGCTTATAATCTACAGCTGGAGACCTTGACAGAAAGTGCAGAAAAAGGTGTCACAGCTCTTAGACCTGCTTTTGACCTGTTGCCTAAATCTGTCTGCAGTCTTTCAAAACCAACCAAACAGCAAAACAACCCACATAAACCATTACAAAGGAAAACCCAGGAAGGCCATCCCAATTCCTGTTATCTTACGAATCTGTGACAAGCAGGTTCCTGGGTGACCCTGTTGGGTTTCTGTGGGAGGCAGTGCTTGAGGCAGCTCTGCACCACACTGCAGAGAGGACTCAAGTGCTGCAGTCACTCCAGGGCAGCTGGAACAGCCACATTCCAAATGCTTGTTTTGCTGTCCCTGTGGCACAATGCAAAGCCATGAGCTGGGTGCCAGTGCTGCCTGAGCCCGACCATTGCCACATGAGCCCAGCAAAACTGGTCAAGAGCAACTTGGGGCCACTCTGTGTTTAGATCCCTGAGCCCTTCAAAGGAGTCTAACCAGAACACCAGCCAAAATTTGATTTGGTACCTTCCTGAAAGTGTAGGTCAGTTCCTGTTTCCTATGATTCAAGTGACCTTCTCCTGGATTGATCGTCTTGCCTGTCTATGTGCAGTCACCTTTGGTCCCATTCAGCTCCTGTCACCCAGAGTTCAGGTGCAGCTGCAAAACTGCTCTTCTTTTTGAAGAGCAATAATAGAGAATATTCTCAAGGCTGTCTTTGCCACTGTGGGTAGAGTTGTCACTTTGCCACTGGAATGAGAGGAAAGAGTGGCAAAGGTTGATCATATGAAGACATGAATGTTGTGCTGTCTCACATGTGCTGAATTACAGCTCTTGTCCCAGGGCATTTATATGTTTGTGTTCATCCCAGAACACTTTCTAGTGGCAAAACAATCTCTGTGTCTGCCTGGTAGTTTGGAGATTCTACTCTCTACCTTAAAGAGTTATAAGTAATGAAACATGTGGAATATGGATACTTACAAAACTGCCATTATTTTTTGGGCTAGAAGTAAAGAATATGGCAAGCAGAACACTAGGCTCTGAGATAATTATGCAACACACTCTGTTTTACATTCACTTTAATATGGTTTTATATCAGCATATAGCAACACTTTCTTTTTAGTGTTTTTCTTACCTTATTGCATGTGGTGTTGATGCTACTCTGGTTATTGGCTGCCTCAACAAAAGCTGTTTTTTTCCAGGTGATGAAGGAGGAGAATCTGAACTCCTGGGAGAAGCTCTACCACTTGAACCTTCTGTAGCCAAAGCTGAGAGGAGTCACTTGATTGTGTGGCAAGTCATGTATGGCAGTGAATGAACCTGTAGGATGCAGCTGGAGACCTTTAAAACAGGAAAAAAAAAAAAGAAAAAAAAAGCTTCTGCATGTTTTTTTTTTATTTTGTGAACCTGTTTCACTACATGATGTTGAACCATTTATTTGCTGTTTAACCTGTCATACTTTTAGCTATACAGGAATTAGCTTCTGCTGTTTTACTTCACCCATGTTAAATGGAACTGTGAGGGGAAATCAGATGTTTCTCCAGCTGGTGTGCTCACCACAGTGAGCAGCTGAGACAGTTTTACTGTACCACAGCAATCTAATGTGTTCACTTCTTTGGTAGTCTCACTTGAGTTTAGGTTTGTTCCAAGTAAGCTTTATTTCACTGTATAATGCATTGGGTAAAACAGCAAAGTTATTCCCAGAGTATGACAAAAATGGACAAATTAGAAGACTGATTATTAAGACTCATCCAAATACTCAGTGAGGGCTAAAGCAAACTGTATATTTCAGCTTTTGTTTTCAAACCTGAAAAATCTTGCTCATATAGTGTGCACAGTTTAATTTGTTACATTTGTCAGAATTTGGGGGGGAAAGAGGAGGCTGTATAGGAATTAAAATATTTAAATAAAATAGTATTTTCACTATTGAGCTTTAGAGTTTGAGAACTGCTGGCCTCAGTAATGAGCAATTTTGAGCGTAATGTTTTTCCGTCTCCCTGACATGGAACAACTTTGTTTCCAAAGGGTATTCTTAGGTTGATTTTAAATTGGAAAATTACTGTAAAATTCTCAAACAGGGGATATGTTTTGCTCTTTTCTTGTCTTAACTCCTTATATCCTAAGCACTAGTATGATTTTCTCCACCTAGCTGGTCAAACTCATGAGGCACTATGGGTGTGAAGGTTGGAGACCTCAGTAAGAGCATGAGAAAAGACTGAGAGTGTACAGAAGAAAAACCACATTCTGCCCAAGTAAGATTGTAAAGGAACTGCCAGATAATTAGGTACAAAATGTATTTTTTGTAGCTCCATACCCAAATTTAGTAAAATGAATAAATAATTTAGCAACAATATTATCAGGTAACACAGAAAATTCCTGAAAGTCAGGAGACTAATATTAGGCTGACATTCTGTCTACTCACCATCTATTTTTTAACCGTAAATGTGAGTTTAAGACTGTCTTCCTTTTACATTGAAATTTCTGCATTACTATCAGACCTAAGTTAAACACTTCATGATTTCTGTACTTCAGAAGATTTAAAACCCCAGATTTGCTCTTTCATTTAGTCTCTGGAAAGTAAAAGTTTTGAGAGATTTTAATAAACATCCAGCATTTACCCCCAAAAGGCTGGAGCTGTTCAGATTAGCAGAGGAATTTAGTAACTTGATTATGTGAGAGAACTGAACAGCTTCAGAAATATAGAAATACTTTTTTAAAACTGCCTAAAAAGTTTTATGCAATAGGAGCAGTTCTGGTCTATCAGGCGAACATGTTGTTTATATATTTTCTTAATTTTTTAAATGAACACATTTAGCTGAGGTCTATTGTGTAAATATATATTTGGGCAGCTTTTTCAAATGCATATCATAGCTGATAAACCAGAAAATCTCCATTCAGGTCTGTTGGTTAGATTTATATGTATAAATATTTTTTAAGTGACATATTTTGTACACAGCTGTTCCTCTCGTAAATATGTATTTAGGACATGAACTATGTGGTAAAAATCCTTATTAAAGATGCCTAATATCATGGTAGTATTTTTCTCTTCAGAATTCCAAAAGCAATGAGAGCATGATGTTCATAATTTGCTTTCTTAAAGTACTTTGGCTTCAATATAAAGTCAGGAAGCTTATTAAAAATTATACAAATACCAGTTATACAAAAGTAACTTGAGTCAACACTCTTAGACCCATTTTAAACTTATAAGTGTTTATGCTGAACATGAAGCACAGCTGAATTAACTTACGGGATTGGATGTCTTAAGAAAAATGCTGTCTAAACTTTTACTGTTGTGCAGAATCTTCACTGTGAGTGGTGCCGTTTCATTTCTTTTCCTGCCATTTTCTTGAAATTTTTTTTTCTCTTTGGAAAACACAGTCTCCAAAGTTTTTTACTCACTGGTTGATTGTCACATTCTCATGTTCTCAGAAGAAAAAGCGCACAATTCTGTTCCTTTGGTTCTGTGTAGGATTTTATTTGGTATTAGTGATGAGCTGTTTTCTCTAAGTGGCGTTACTGCTCTAGTTGGAGCAGTGCAGTCTGGCAAGTGTGAACCTGGTCTTTTGCCAAATGGAGCTGGCCCACCGTGCCATTTTAGTCACCTCAGTTGGCCAGCCCTTGCAAATATTTCAGAGAATGATTGTTTCTGTCCAAAAAGTGGAAGAGTTTTAAAGCAGACAGTAGTTGAACTGTGTGCTGCTATGGGTGTAGATAAAGGCATGTGCACTTCTCTGTATTTCTTGTTTAAAAACTTTATCCCCTGTCCTAAGGTACAGTAGATTAACTGAGCCCCTGTTGCTGTCAGTTTGCTGGGCTGTATAAACTCCCCTTAAAGTCACTTTGAAGGGTTAATAAAGCATGCAAATCCCAGGCACTGGGATGACAATACACCCTCAACTCCATCTCAAGAATGTGTTTATGCATTACACTTGTGATGAAAGCATCATATAATTAGGAGCTAATTTCTTGATAGCTACAGCTTGTTAATAGATTTGGAACTATTTTGAGCACAAAATATGCAGCACGTGACTTGCCTGGGTAGGGGTGTTTGCTTGGTGAGGGTGAGGCTGCATCGGCTATTCCTTGAGAAGGTCTTCCTGTGCCAGGTGGGATTAAGCTGACAGCATAGACACTTTATCATAGGCTGCCTTAGTAACAAACAAATGTTAATTCTGTTTTATTATACTAACTGTTCTAAAAAACGTGTGTCTTTAAAAAATGCAGTGTAACTGAATATTTATTTCCATGTGAGTATTATAAAAGTTACCAAAGGATTAAATCTGACTTAGCACTCTGTAAATGGCCCTGTAGAGGTGGGCCTTGTGAAGGCCCCGCTCTGTAAAACAAGATGCGGTAAACTCAAATACAGTTCTTCTTTAGGAAAATTAAATGGTTTTTTTTCTAACAGGGTATGCCATATTGTAACTACCTATGTTGCACCTCAAAGCATTTTTTATACACTAATTGTCTCTCCCACCCTCTAACAAGATTAAGTTTCCTTTATTGATTTTGTTGTTGCACATTTCTCAGTCTTTTAAACATATATTTTAAACATTTTATGGTCTGTAATTTTTGAAAGTTTTGTCTGTTGGACACTTTATGCTGAATTTTACTTGCCTCTGTAATCTGAGATGGATTCTACAGCGTTAAAACTTGCTGTCTGTTAAAACTTGAGGCTTCTTTTCTGTGAGCAGAAGAGCTCATATAGCAGTGTAGTTATTTCAGTATTTATTTCTATTATTGAATCCATGAGGTTCAGAATGTAACTTTGTACATGAAATATATATAAATATGTATATGAAACATGCATTGTGTCAGTGTGCTCTTTGTAGTCTCATGTTAATTTTGCAGAATTTTGGTGCTGTTGGAGGCACTATATTGGGAATTTTACACTAATGCCAAATATTGTCGTTATCAATTATGTGTTTCAGTCAGTCCAGGACTACTGTTATCCTGCTCTCTCATAGTGGGTCCTAACAAAAGCTTTAAAGAGAAGCTGTGATGTCTGTGCCTCACTTAAGATATAGATATGGAGGATATCTGCTTAATGCAGCTCAGACGAAATAGATGCTGAGATTTATTTTGGAATCGTTTTAGCACAGATTCATCAGAGCTTAAATGCTCACTGGTTATTTCCTGCTCAGCAAAGGAAATCAGGAGTTTTTAAGGCGGAAGAATGAGGACATGGTGACTGCACAAACAGAGCACTTGGCCAGAGCCAGGGTTTCATGTTTTCCCAGTTCATCTGCCCCTTTCTAAGCATGTTTGTCCCAACTGTGTGCCCTGATCAGTGTTTCAGGAGTATCCCTAAGAATCCCTGGCTATTCCCAGGGGCTAGGCCAGCCCTTCAAGGTGCAGAGAGACCCTTCCCAGCTATCCTGGGGACACAAAGTCCGCCTGCCCTCCCTGAGAGTGTCACTGCAGGTGTTACTGCTGCCCTTGGGCACTGGTGAAGGGCCCACATGAAGTTGTTCAAAACCTCCAGAACAAAAATGGTTCAGGTTTGTTTGCAAAACTGCATGTGCAAACATTGGAATAATCTAGGGGTGACAACCACCAAGTGTCCAGTTACTGCTGTTGAACCACCTTAAAGCTTTATAATCCTGGTGCTTAGCAAAGCCACCATAAGATTTGCTCAGTTAGTGGAGTTTTCCTGCAAAATTTTTGCCTCTTCAGAACAGATGTCCTGATGCATTTCCCTCTCCTCACAGTGTCGCTTCTGGGGCCATGTCAATTCCCAGGCAGGTCACACACTGCACTGTGCTAAAATAGTGTGTCAGTATTAAAAGGGAAGAGACATCATAAATCTTCACTCTGGAAATGTTTCTTCCAGCAGTCGTGGAGCCCCTCAGGTCTGTTCATAAGTAATTGAATTTTTCAGATCTGGTGTTGAGAGAGATGTGAGAATAGATTTGTGAACTGAGCTAAGGTGTTACAAATGGCGCTTGGAGACTGAAATTTGAAGCTATTGGAAATAACAAACCTGTCTGCACTGGACATGGGATCATGGGAGAAGCACTTGCTGTTTCTGAGGCAGATTTTTTAAAAGTTCTCTCAGTTGTATCAGTCTCCTACACAAAGAGATGTTCAGGGCAGAATACACTGTTAAACTTTTTCAATATGAATGCTTTTATTGAAAAATATTTTTTTTGCTGAAAATTTAACCTCAAACTTACTGAGGGAGACTATTTCTCTTTTTTTACAATGGAATAAATAGTAAACCAAAATCTGGGATTTTTTTTGCCTTCACCTCCCATTTTCAGCATCCTGTCTGAGCAATACAGTCCAGAGCTGGTACTGAACATCCTGGTGATCTTTGATGCACATGTGCCCCTTAATTCTACTGTACAACAAGCTGTGGGGCCTCTGGCCAGGGACAACACCAGCTCCTGGCAGTGACAACACCAGTCCTCCTGTAGGACTCACTGTGATTCCGTGTGGCTACACTTCTTTAAAAAAAACTATTTTCAGTGTAAATTGTTTCCTGCTTTTTAAAACCCTTTTTAGGATGATGGTGGGAAGGGGGCTGATGGGAAGAGATGTGGATTGGTGCCTGTGACACTGCTTGAGCTTCTTCTGACACAAGATGGTGCTCTTACAATTCAAGCACAACATGAAGTCTGAGAGAAAACTCATTCTGCTGGAGCATTTTGTTCTCCTGGCCTTCCTGCAGCAGCCAAGGCTCAGGTTCCCTGGAACAGCTCTCCCAGGTGAAGCTGTGGTGTCTAAGGACAGAGGAATCCCAGCACTTGGTCACTCTGGGCTTCAGGAGATGCTCCCCTGCCTCATCCCTGCAGGTGCTCCAGCTGGGATTTGCCTCTGTCTACTCTGGAGCTGGGACCTCCAGTCCAATTCATCTAATACTTGGGAAAGGGAAAGCTTTTCCTTCATTAGACAAAGGTCCTGCTGGGCACTGGGATGGAGCCAGGCAGGGTGGGGGAGATGAAGTTTTTTTGGCTCTGCCAGGGCTGAACAGCTTCTCCCCAACACTCCCCTTCCTGCTGCTTCTCCAGCTTTCAGGGCAGTTCTGTTACAATTTGCAGGTGGGATGTTAAAGGGTCCCTTCACTCATTCCCTGCCTGAGAACAGTAGTTCTATATCAGTGAGCCAGCAGCAGGTGTGGCTGCAGGGCTGAGGGAGCTGATGCTCCTTACATCCACCCATCTCCAATGTCCAGGCATTTGGGACATGTTGGGGGGGTGCTGTTATCTCCTGCTCCTCAATATTGTCATGTCCAGGGGCTTTTTAGGCTGTCTCGGATTTGGAGCTTAAATGAAGAGGAAAAGAGAAAAAGATCCCAAAAACCATGTTGGAAACTTTCCCAAACATCACATCTGCTTTTCACTTCCACCTTTTGGCACAAGGGGCTGAGATGGGTTGTATCTGGTTGTCCCTGAGGCCCTGCCCTAGCTCAGGGCTGGCAGGGATGGAGCTGCCACCAGCCAGGCCCTTTATGGTAGTGATGGCAGAGCTTCCTCCCAGTGCTATCCTTAGATTTTCCCAAAGCCCGATCTGCAAGCACAGATCTCAGGGTCTCCCTTAAAATTAAATTCGGCTGACATCTGCTTTGAGTTCAAGGAAAAAAGAGAGCTGATGGTGCTGCCCTGCGTCAGAGCACATATCCTGCTGTCATGGCTCATGGTGGCTGAAAGCAACACCTGGAGGAGGGAACAGGGAGCATGGGGAAGTGTCCCACAGGTCACCCTGGATCCTACTGTCTCCAGGCTAGAAGAATCAGCTTCTACCTTGTGGAAACAACTGGACTGATGGAAAATGGTGCAGCTGTCTGTATCTCAGCAGGAATAAAAATTCAGAGAGCTCACTGGTTTGCAAAGGCAGCTGGAATACCTCTGGAATACTCTGGATATTCTGGATGAGAATGAGAAAATTTTACACTTGTTCTGCCACTGCCTGGGTGCTCTTGGCAGATGCTGTTGCAGGGATGCAGGTGCCACACATGGCTCTGTCCCTGTTTGGGGCATTTGGATTCTGCTCCTGGGATGGCACAGAGATATCTGTGGGATGAGCAGCACATGGATCAGGTGTGAAGAGTTTCAGTCTTTTAGGCCAGACATAATTTGGGGTAGGTAACTGCACAAGGAAATGTTAAAGGCTGTTGGGGGAGGCTGAATTCAGGGGAAAAAACGGTGCTGAGGACTTTTTTGGCTGCTAATTGATGTGTTCAATGAGAGAAGAACAGGATGCACATGAGGGAAGGGAAAACTGAATCCTTGTCAAAATTCCCCAAAAAGTAATGAAAATCCCCGAGATAAGAGAGAGGTGAGTTGTGCAGCATCCACCCCTTACAGTCTGGTTGATTCACTTGCAAATAAATACTTTGTGGGTGCTTGGGAGCTAACAAAGCTCTTCTGCCCTTTGCAGATGTGCTTGTATCTCATTTGCCCTAGAAGGAATGGAGGAAGGAAGGATGGATGCTCAGCCAGGCCCAAGCTCAGAGGTTCAGGGGCTGCAGGACCAGACAAAGATACCCATCTTTGCCTTGCTCAGGGCAGATCTCCACATGTGGGAAGAGAAAAGGAGGAAGGACATTTCCAGAGGGAAGAAAGGCACCAGGAACATCCCAGCACTGTCTGGCAGTACCAGCGCTAGAGAATACCAGGACAGGATAAAGGTTTTATGCAAAGGGGGTGAGGAAACAGCTTTGCTACTTTTTGGGTGACAACCTGCCCTTAATTGGGCACAGCAAGTTAGTGACTGGCTTTTGCAAGCATTTTTAATCGTTCTCTGAACTTTCCAGGGTGCTCAGAAGTCATTCCACCTTAGCAACCTGCATCTGCAATAAAGCCCCAAATGTCACCTCTGGGCCAAGGCTGTGGCTGAACTGCAGCAAGCTGTGAGCAGAGAGGTGGGTGTGCAGCTCTGGGCACAGGGTGTGGTGGAGTTTACTCATCCTGGGAAGTTATTTCATACCCTTTGAGCTCTTCACACCCTTCCAGTCCAGGCTCTGCTGCCATCTTGCTTTTGCAGGAAGCTCAGGGCTCTGCTGGTCCAAATATCTTTGAAATTACTGCAAAATTGCCTGAAATGGCCTGGTCCGTCAAAAGGGCTAGAGGCACAGGAGTTCCTCTATGTTGTCAGGAGATAAAGGGGCAGGAGAAGAGGTTCATCACTTCACTCAGCCTGGAAATCACACAAATGTGTCAGCAACCTTCAAAAGGAAGCATGGAGGAGACTTTTTGGAGGAATAAAGAGACTTTAACAAAGCTCTGCTGAACCACCAGCAGTGTTCTGGGCTGAGAGCAGCAGTAGCACTTGGGTGTTGAAATGTTTTTGTTTTGTGAGCTGGGCTTTCCAAGCAGTGTGAGGTGTGATCTGAAATCAGACATAGGAAAGTGAAGGAAATGAGAATAGGACCCTAGGATAATTTTCAGAATGAGGCAGCACTGGCATGGCTTTATCTGCTGATGAAGTGGTAGTTTCCATACTCCCCTTATGGTTCAAAAAGACTTTGCTGGGCTCTCAATGTCTTGAGCAGTTTGGTTGCATGATACCAAGCTGGACTGTGCTTCTTACTGCTCAGTGTTGCTTTGGACTGGTGTTCAAACATGTGTCCTGGTTGAGAGACAGGTGTCTGCTAAGGAAGGTAGGAGCCTTCCTTGGAACAGAAATTGTAAATCCTCTCCCTCCAAATTATTATAAATTTGAAATCAAGGAGCTCTCAGGCAAACATATGAGGATAGGAATAACAATTCTTTACTAATATATAAAACACAGCTAACAAATAAAAACTATGGCATAAACCACAGAGGCAGAAACCCAGTACCAGCCTGCTCGGCCTCAGGCACTTTTCCCTTCGGTGCAGTTCCAGTCACAGCCGGCAGGGGCGCTGGTGGCTCCCTGTGGGCAGGGCGGGTGCGATGATTCCCCCGCGGCTGCAGGGGGCGCTCCGGTGCGAGCCCAGGTGACACGAGGGACTGGCGGCTGAGCTCAGGGCAGGGAGAGGTGGATGAAAGGCTTTTCTTCACAAACCCTCAGGGCAGCCGATGTTGGTGCTACTGCGGACCCCTCGGAGGCAGCGAGATGGGACAGCAGAAGGTCCTAGCCGGCAGGGGCTGTGAGGCTACAGTGTAGTATGTCTCAGAGCGGGCCAGAGAACTGAGGAAGGACAGAGCTCCCGGCAGGACAGGGGGAGGGAGAAAACTCACTGCAGAAAGGAAAGCAGTGAGTCCCCTCCAGCAAGCAGCAGCTCTGAACCATCCTGCTGCAAATCCTCCAGAGAGCGAGAGAGCACAGCAGGCGCCTCACCTTGGCTTTTACCAGCCCAATTCTCCGATTATCCCTGCCCCCTCAGAAGAGCTTGCCTCTCCCTTTGTTTGGCCACCTTCTTTTGTTCTTTTAAGTACCCAACTATTAGTTCCTTAGCAACTTATGGGAGAAAAAATTCCTTAAGAAAGAACAAAGGGAAGAAATCCAAACCCCAACAACATGATAAAAATGTAGGTCTGTTCTTAGACTGATCCCCAAAAGACAATATCAGAGCAAAAAAGCTGGCTGAAATAGTCACAGTTCAGGAGAACTGCAGATCAGACTGGCACAAGTCTGGAGGCTTTTCGGGGCTGGTTGTGCCCCTCCAGCTGCTCTATACCCAAATACTGGCCTCAGGGCACAGTGTGCAGCACACCTTCCTCTGGGGACGCTTTGGTGTTTGGACAAGAGACACAGGAGCTTTGCTCCTCAGCTGCTGCAATTTCCTTTCTTGATTACACAGATTCCATTTTTTAGGTATATCTCACCCTGCTTGGGCAGCTCTTGTCCCTTCTCATCACAAACTAAATAAATCACTGATGCTGCAGCACCTTCCTTCCCCTCCAGACATGGATCATCCAGAGATGTTCTCACAGCTATGAAGTTACTCCAGGGCAGTAGTCACAGCCCCAAAGCTGCCAGACTCCAGGAGTCTTTGGACAGTGCTCTCAGGCACGAGAGTGGGATTGTTCGGGTGTCCTGTGCAGGACCAAGAGTTGGTCTTTGATAATCCTTCTGGGTGCCTTCCAACTCAGCATATTCCAGGAGTCTTCATGGAAGAACGCATCGGGGCTGGATGAGGAGTGAATCTTCAGGGAAGCCTCCAAGGTAGTGATGGCATCAGAAGGGGTTGCAGTGGAGAGATGCTTCAGAGTCACTGCCACAAGCTCTGGCATCTCAGCAGAAACAACTGCTAAGCCCTGGGGCAGATCCTTCTGCAAGTCAAGACATGACCCCTTTGTTCAATTTGTCTCTTCAAAGGTTTTGACTTGCTGTCACCTAAAGAGATGAAGAAGGCTGAGAAAGGAGCAGTCTCACCCTGTGTCCAGGGCAAACACCAAAGGCCAAGATTGGGATGGGGCTTTCTGGCTTGGCACAGCCACAGTCCTCATGAGGAACTGAAAGCTGGCACTTCCTGGATCTCCTGTGCCATGGAGCAAGTGCCCAGCCACTCTCCAAGTTCAGATATCTGACTGACTTTAAAAGAGCCCAAATCAAGAAATGCTCCAAAACGAGCTCACTGGGGTGATGGAATTGGAGCCCTCCCTAAGGCCTGTAGTAAATTACATAAGTCTGTAGGTCATAGCTCAAGCTAAACCTTTTATAGCCATAAATCCACATTTCCTGGATTTTTATAGCTTCTGGTTAAAAATATAAAAATACTTTGAGATTGGAATAAGCCAGCTGATCATCTTTTGACATAAATTCTGTGCTGGGGAAAGCTCCTCATCCTGTGAGCGGGGGTGGGTGTACCCTGAAGGAAGCCAGGGGATGGCCCCAGAGGAAAGATGGGCATAAACAAAAAATGAGGCATTGCCTGTGTGTGTGTGTACTGTAATCAAGGGTCTTGGCCAGTGCCACATCACCATGTGGTTACAAAACATTGTGCCCTGACTTTAAAAAGTGTCACTATCCAGAATCTTTATTTCCTGCAGTTTTTATGGCTGTGGAGGGTGCAAGATCTTATTGGCCTTTAAAAGCTTGGAGTTTGTTTATTTGCTGGTATCTCCTTCTCTCTCCTCATAGCCTGTATTTTGGGATCATTCCCATTCTGCTCTGAATTTTGTCTCCTTGGTTCAGCCTAGGCAGTGCTAAGCAAGACATGTTTGAGGTGTGACTGTCTGAGGTGACAATGATGTTCCCTAAACCATGTGGCACTGGGTATTCCACTGAAACTGCAGTACTGCCTTGCTAACCAGTCTTTTCCTGAGGATCTTCTGCCTACCTGACTCTTATTTCATGCTGAGAGGTTTTTTATCCTGCATTTGTGCTAACTTTCAGCTCAATCTGCGCTTTGACTAAGTTTAATATTGTTACTATCTCAAACCTACTCCTTGTCACATATTTGGGGAGTAGGCAGGAGACATCCAAGAATCTGAAGCAAAAAAATAGGGAGAATGAGAGAAAAAAAAAAAAAAGAGATGACTTTCAAGCTCTTCTGACTCAAACCCAGTCTAACTGTGCAGCTACAGGTGCCTGGGGCACTCTTGGGGGAGGCACCCTTAGCCATGCCCACACAATGGACATCAGTCTCTTCTTCCCAGTCCCTGTGCTGTGCTCCTGCTGGTCAAGGTTGTGCCATGAAGTTCTGCTAAGTCTCTGCCCCTGCTGGCTGCCGTGTCCTTCAGCCTGTTCACACACCCTGTATACACCAAGCATCATGTCCAACCAGGAGCCCAGGACATGCTGGCAGCCCAGGACATGCCAGCTCTCCTGTTAAACCCCTGTGAGTTTCCTGTTGCTGGAGAGGCACTTGCTTGATACCCAAAGACACTCAGGTGCTTAATTATGACCTATAGCACTGATGGAGGGTATCACTACTATTTTTAGCACTCTCACTTTTTGTATGAGCCTTGCATCTCTTTTCAGCCTTTTATTTTCAGTTTCTTATTGCTATTTCCTAAACTCATCTCCAGCACCAGGTGAGCAGCAGCTAGGGAAGTACTTTTGTCTGCAGGCAACACAACAAGATGCCCCAAGGCAACAGGACCTGCTGGTGTGGGGAGACAGGCACAGTTTTGCTTGTCCAGCAGCTGACACCTGGCCAAGGCTGCAGCTGGCGTGCAGCAGCTGAGCCCCAAATCAGAGCCCCACCCCAGGGCAGCACCAGCATTCCAGGCATGGCCACTCCTGCTGGAAACCCACCCTGTTGTTATATGTGCGGTTCAAATAAATTGACGAGAATCAGGCCAATTGATCAAATTGGTTCATTAAGCAAGCGGTAGCAAGCAAAACAGCGCTGGGGGGCCGGGGAGTCTCCGCTCCACCAACGATGTGCACTTTACTTCAGAAAGTCTCTGATTATATACGCTTCTGTTCCCGGGCTCCATGGTGTACTCTGCGCCAGTGCAGCCTGTTGTTATGGGGTTTTTTTCTGCTTTTCGGTGGTCGTGGGGCCAAAGGTCGATTGTCCTCTTACAATCGTGCTGTTCCTGTGAGGTTTGATTTTAACCAAAAAGAAACATTCTGCAAGGTAAGTACATTGTTCCTTATCCTAAGGCACTGCTGCCTCCTGCAAGGTAAGCGCATTACTCCCCGTCCTAAGGTCTTGTTTAATAAACAAGTCATCCTGCAAAGCAAACACATTGTTCCCCGTCCTAAAGTTTGTTTAATGAACAAAGCACTTTTGCATTTTATCACACCTGTGGTGAGTCTGTCTCAGCTGTTTCCAAACGAACTGGCTGAGGATACAAAACTGAATTGTGGTTTGCATCACTGAGGTGTGAGCTTGGTGAAGTCTCAGCAAGGGAAGACACATCCTTGCTGCACATCCCAAACCAGCATGGTCCTCCCAGCACAGTGGGATCATCCAGAGATGAGGGAGCAGCAGGGTGACAGGCACATAAGTCAAATAACTCCGAGTCCCTCTCAGCTCTGTTCAGGGAGATGGGAGTTGTGTCACACCCCCATTGGCACCAGGACCTCTGGCGGGGATCCAGTGAGCTGGATGGGACAGAGGGAGGAAATCTGGCCCTGGGGGAAATGGCAGGGCTGAGAGAGGAGCACCCCGGGGCTTCTGGCTGCTGACAGAGGGATAGAAATACATCTACAGTTCCCTGGAGAGCAGGCACACAGCATGGGCATCTGTAGGGAAATCCTCCCCTGGAGCAGCAACCCAGTGTCTGGCTTCCTCCCATCAGTGCTGCTTCTCCCAGCTTCTCCCTACTGACTTACCAGCATCACTCCATCCCCTCTGCATAATCCCTTCCCTCTCTGCAGGTCAGGAGTTCACCTGAGGGCTATCAGAGGGATTTCAGCTTTTAGCAGAGGAGTGAAGAGGTTTTGGAGAGAACTAAACCAGCCTTGCTGCTGTGTATGAACTGCTGGGCTGTGAGTCTGAGCTCTGACTGAAAGACTTGGGTGTTCTGTCCTGTTATTTTATGGAATAACAAGGCATTTCCTGTAAAGCAGCAATCTGGAAATGCCATTGTCACAGGCTCTTCACGGATGTCTGCACTGTAGGCATTCAGCTAATCCTGACTTGTGTGTGCAGCTCCTGTGCCTGTATTGCCCCAGTACAGGTGTCACTGCCACCACCACGTCCCCCAGCCAGCATCCACAAGTGTCAGCACTGACTCACAACCTGGAATTGGTGTAGAAACATGTAATCACACTCATCTGATCATTATAAACCAATCCTGCAGCCCTGAAGCAAAACAAAGGGAAGTCACAGCTTAATCCTGTGTACAGGCAATCTGGATATGAGCAGGTGAAGAGCACCAGGAACTGAGTTCTCTCCAAATCCATTGCAGTGCCCCAAGAGCTTTTGCAGAACGTGTTCTTGGAGAGGATGCTTCCCTATGTCAATGTGAGTCATGTCTGCTCTGCAGTGAAGCAGGGGCTTCCAGACCTCCACCATCAGTGCTGCCACTTTTCCTCTGCTAATTGAGGTATGTGAAACATGTCCAAGGTGGTGCAAGACAGCTGGTTACCTTAAATTGAATGTTCTGAACTTAATTATATTTCTCCTCCTGCAACATATGCTGAGGTGGAGCTGGGGATGGGATGATGATGGATGGAACAGGCAGATGCAACAACAGGGGTGGGCAGGGGCAAAGGGAACCAGCATCTCGGATCTTGCTGGCATTTGTGTACAACTGACAGGAACATTTTAGGGATGAATACAAGCTGACGTGTGCTGGTATGTGCAAGCTGTAATCTTGCTAGGACAGGACATGTGACAGCCTTCAGGAGAGGGAATTTTAGGCATCCTCTTCCAAACTAACCCCCTTCATGTCAACGTCTGGAGTTCATTTTTGCCATGCATTTTTTCTTTTTTATTGTTGCAAGTTTTTATGGGTTTTTGTATCAACCTTGGTGCTAAGATTGGGTTTATTTAGTGCTGTTTTTCTGCTGATGCCTTTTTCCTGGTGTTATAAAATGAAGCTAGACACGGCTAGAGGGGTTGGGGTCTTTACCTTAGTATTTTAATCAGGATCCTGTTTGATGCCTCCACTTCACCCAGGTGACAGCGTGGCAAAATGCACACTCACCATCAATCACATACACAAGTTATAGACGTTACATATTAGTATATCTAACAAGGAAGACCAATAGGGGCTGGGGTGGGCTAAGCTCTAGTTTACAGAATCTGTCCTGCTAGGAGACCTTGGTTTCCTGAGATAGTAGGAATGTTTGGTGTCCCTGGCTCTGCAGTTCTGGGGTGTTTAGTCTCAGGGCCTACAGAACACTTATAAAACACTAAGCACTAAACTAAGTAAAAGGTTGCAAGTATGCATACTGCTAATACTTGTGGATACACAGAACTGTGTGAAAGGGATATAAAAGAAAAGACAAAAATCATTCCAGCATCATTGCTCTAGCTACCCTGCTGCTGGTTTCTGCTGCAGCCAGGGCTGAGCCCAAGGCTAAGACTTTCATGTGATGTGTTACCTGGTGGATGCTTCCATGAGCCTTTATGGACTTAGCTTTTAGTAGCAGACAGCAGATGGCTGCAGTCCTGGGATGAACAACAGGCAGGACCATGGGATTCTCCTTGACTAACAGGCTGACCAAATGTAATAGCAGGACGTTTCTGTTAATTAACTGGAACCTGTGGGCTGGTGGTATGTAGCACTCACGCTCACGCACACACATACACATACACACACACACATGCG
Source organism: Petroica traversi (assembly GCA_025920805.1). Classification (NCBI taxonomy): domain Eukaryota; kingdom Metazoa; phylum Chordata; class Aves; order Passeriformes; family Petroicidae; genus Petroica; species Petroica traversi. The sequence goes on from JAHLSL010000068.1 coordinate 4,697,448, forward strand.
CATATCTGCTTGTGGATAGTGGGGGCCCAAAGCACACAGAGTCCCTGTGTGAGAGATTTACTTCAAACCAGACTGTGGGAGGCCAAACTGCTCAACAAAGCTTTTAGAAAACTCCTTTTTCTCCACTTTTCCTTTTTTCTTTTTGTTACATGAACAAGGCAATTAATCCTTTGTACTGCTAAGTATTATTTCATACACACTCTGCCTTACCCCTCACTAATTTGGGAGGTAGTAGCAAGGTCTTTCTGTGTGTATCCAGTCAGTATGAGGAGGTACATCAGACCCTCATGTAAGGGCACCTTGAGGATTGCCAGTAACAGTGTTCCTGTGCCCCTGAAAATCTAACATCTGTAAGAGAACCAGACTCAAACAGGTGGGTGAGATGATCTGGAGCTCTGTGGCAGAGTACACTGACTCCAAGTTGCTCCTCTAGGCTGGAAACATAGCTTCAACTTGGGCTCATTGGCTGGAAAAAAAAATTAGGAAGAATGGGTTATGTTCACGCTGGGTCTTGCCTGAATTGTGGTTGGAAGCAGCAGCAAGTTTCTGCTGGACTATTCCCTCTTTCTCCTCTCTCCCCATAACAGTTTTTTCTCTTAAACCTTTCAGACTTGGGCTGGTCTCCAGCCCTTTGAAGCAGAATCAAAGCCCATCTGACCCTGGGCTGAAACGGATGTGAAAATAAAGCAGGTTGGCTATTTTTGAGCCATGAGTAAGATCAAAATGCACATATCCTGACAGGCAGCCGGCACTGCTGCACAAGCCTGTTACCTGGGATGGGATGGGTGACCAAGGGCACCCACTGCACCCCGCATCTCCAGGAAAACAGCAGCTGAACTCCAAACAGCCAGCAGTGTACACGGCATGCCTGGTGCCTCACTAGGCACAGGCTATTTGGATAAGGATATTATTTTTATTCCCTTTCTCATGTGCCATTTCTTTTATTTAATGTGTGGCTACCATGGAGTAAAATTCCCAAATATTGAGGAAGTGGGATAAGAGCCTGGACTTCCTGATCTTCCAGCCCAATAAGTGTTAGTGATCATCCTGGTCCTAAGAAAGAGGGCAGCAAGCTTGGAAACAGAAGGTGATGTTTCGACAAGGGCAGATAAAATCAACACCTGCAGGAACGGGCTTGCTTATGGTTTCCTTTTCAAGGGGATTATGCAGGATCTATTCCATAATGATCCTGAGTACCATCAGCTCCAGCAGCTGCCAGGTATTTAGCTGAGGGGTACTTAGGGAGGCAGGGGTTCAGAAGAGCATTCATGCATGTGCCCACTGGAATGTCTTCCAAAACCATGGCTCTGAAACTTGTTTTTATTTGGGAAACAGCCCAGCTCAGGAGGGATGCTCTACTGGAGAAGAGACTTTCAGTGCTGAAGGGTAGGATGGAGTTTTCTACTCTGTAATTTTTTCTGTGCAAGGGCATGCAGTCAGTTTTCTATATCTGCCTCCTTCCATTTGTGAGTAAAAATCTGGGGAATGTCTTTTATTTTTTTCTTTCACAGTTTCTTACCATTACTGCAATGAAAACAGTCCTCAAATGTTACCATTAAAAGGTAAAGGCAGGGAAGCACTTGCACTTCAGCAGCCTTCAGGCTTCAAAAAATACCGGGATCTTGAACACCCAACACCGGAACGGTCAGGATGGGATCGACAGAGGCAAGAAATCTGGTTGCCCTTTTCCTTCAGCTGCAGAGGGTAGCTTGTATTTGTGTTGAGCAGTGAGATGAGGGATCAGGGGGAGAATTTGATTTGAGAAGTGGGGATCAGCTGAGCTGTCACTGTGGGAGCATCCCGCCGAGGCGCCGGGTCACCTCCTGCATCCAAGCGCCTTTCCCTGCCCTTTACAGCCCGCAGAGCTGGAGCTTGCCAGTGCCTCGGCTGTGATTCCTCGGATCAAATGACACGATACAAGCCGTCCACATCCCTCCTGCCTCTCTCAGTGTCCTGGCTAGCTGTGCTGTTTGTCACCTAGAGCAGGGACCAGAGCTCTCTGGGCTATGTTACAGCTCGATGAACACTTGCAGCATTCCAAGGAGCCTGGAATGGTGCTGGTTGCCTCCCCGAGGGTTGCTGGACCCTCGGAAAACCCAGGATGCAAATCCCAAGGGTGCAGCTGAACAATTCAAATGTCACCACTCAGGTGCAGTTTCTTCACCACAGGAAGTCTTACTTCATGTATTTATTTAGTGTGAGTAACAGCAATGTATTTTTACTCAAGCCCTTCTGGTGCTCAGAATTGATTTTGCAGCTCAGGTCATGGGCTTCTGTGAGGATAAGCTGAAAGCAGCCAAGTCCCTAACCACGGACACTGGGTTCAGATCTGGATTTACTCATCTTTGCATCATCAGCCAAACCAAAACCTTGGATCCAGCTCCCCATGAATACTGGCAAACTTTGGATCTGAGCTCCTGTAATAAGCAGTTGTTTGCCCTGGCTGGATCATGACTCTGCAGGAAAAGATATTTCTAGGTATTATTCCTGAACAGAGAATGACAGTTGAAAGAAAAATATGTCCAGCCATCTCATGTGTCCAACTCTTTGGGTTTCTGGGGGAAATGAATAACTAGAATGAGACGATGAATGAGATAAATAACATTTAACTGGTGCTATAATGAACCTCAGCACTCTGCCTCTGTGGACATCCTGCAAATTCATCTCCATTGTCATTCCATGAGAGAGGCTGTGAGTTGAAACAGAAACCGCTGCAAAGAGCCAAGAGCTTTTCTAAAATGACTTTTGGGTTCACTGTTGGGGAATTCAGCTTGGGTAAAACTCATGAAGAAATCCCCTTTGTCTTGGTCTCTGGGCAACCTTCTGGCTGCTCAAAATTTTAGAAGAAGAAATGGGGGAGACATCTAGACTGATTCTGCTGTCTTTACAACCTTAATTTAGGTATAAAATGCCAGGGAAGTCAATCTTCTGGCTGTACATGTTCTCAAGAATGTAGCCAAGAGTGCAGTTAAGGAGTGAAAGTGAGGAATCACCCTTCTCTGGGCAGCAGCACCTCTGCACACTCACTCTTGAGTCTGCTCAGCTTCCAGGAAGTAAAAAAGCAGAAGAAATTCCAGATGTGCATGCCCAGATATGCACAGGCAACTGAAACAGAAACTAGGCCATGGCAAGGATATGCAGAAGGCACATGACACTGTGTCTGTTTGTTTTTAAGGTCATATCTTTATCCTTTTTTCATTAAAAAGCATATGGCATTTTTCATCTTATAAGCTTTCCCTTTTCAGTTCTCTAGCAACCCTGTGTGTGTTAATTGGATCATCCTCATGATGTCTGTATGAAGAGAGGAAGCTCTACAATTCCCATGATTTAGGCAGATCAATGCTATCAAAGCAAATCACCCCACCCAGGTGTCCCACCTGCCAGGACCACTCAAGAGTGAGCCCCACCATCCCGCAGGGACACGGCTCTGGGGGCTTGGCTTACCTGGAAAGGAAGCATGTACCCAGCCCCCACAATCTGCTTTGGTAATTTACACCTCAGTAGATGAGCCCATGTGGGATCAGCTGAGAGGCATATTAATGATTTCCTTATGGGTAAGGTTTCTCCTTTTTCAGAAGAAAGTGGGAAGGGAGGGGCTGATTTACAGCATCCCTCTATTGACACCCCAATCCCATTCCAGCCCTGATTCCTTCATCTGTCCTGAGATGGGGTGAAAGGAGAAGAGGGGAAGATGGTGAAGGCATCGATGCAGAGTGGAGGGAACATTTTCATGACTTTTAAATATACCTTCAAGCGTGGAAAGGGCGGACTGAAACATGTTTGCAAATATTTGGCATTTGTCAGCAGACTGTGATTGCATACTCATTCAGAAGGGGAGAAAAAATGGCCATAAAATTAACAGATGCAGCCAAAACTCGAGTAGGTCTATGAAGAGGATTCCCTAGATTTAAACTCTGTCAGTGAGGCCACTTTCCATGTACAAAGAATAAGACAATTTTCACCTGCGATGTCACATTCAGATGTTGCGTGCCCAGGGTTTTGTGAAGATTAGTTATGTTTATGCCATACAATAGAATTTAACAGTTATCCATGGGTTTCCAGGAAGAGAGATTATTTCCTAAGGTCGCGTGTTGGGCTCAGTTCAGTCCAGTAAATAGGTTGACGACTCCCTTGGCTCCACTCCTTGGTCACTGCATAAAGTGCAGCCTTGGAGCATACTCTTCTTAAATCAAATCATAGAAATAACCAAACCAGTATCAAGTGAATTGTAGCAGCTGGAGGAATGGAGGTAATAAAGTTAAAACAGCCTGATAACAATATCCTGTTACCAAAAAAAAAATAAGCACAACTCTGTAATGGTAAAATGCAAAACCTTTCTTGTGAGAAGGCATTGAGTTTCCTAAAAAGGAAGGGGAGAATAACCCAGAGCTGTAATGCAGCATGTGCAGGCACTGAGAAGGTTTAATGATGACAACACTGAGCAAGTATCTCATCTCCAAAAGCTCCAGCTGCCTGACCTTTAGCAGTGCTCAGGATTGTGTATCTGTTTAGGATGTCATTAAACAAGGCAGGATTCCTCCAGCAGAGCAATGCGTGGAAGTCATTAGAGCAGGTTTGGAGAGCAAGATTTCAGACCAGCTACTCAATGGTCTTGGAAAAGCTACATGCCAGAAGTAAACCCAACACAAAAATCTAGTTTTGGATAATAGCGTTTTACCCCGTGTTCAAGCTGGTGACCTGGTTTCCACGGCATGCCCAGCACAAATCCCAGTGCTTGGTGTGCCGGAGAACAGAGGGACAGAAACATCTTAAAGGCAAATTTAGATTGACTGGAATAGTCCTTGGGATCTTGGTATTTAGGAGAATGGATTTTACATGATCATTGACAGCTTTGTGTGAGAGGGAGGGTGGGATGGGAGGGAACTTCTGGTGTTTAGGGAAAGATTTGGTGATTTAAAGCCAGGGGTGGTGCTATGAGCACATCACACACAGCTGGGTAAGCTCTGGCTGGCATTTGAAAGCCACTCCATAGAGTGGCATAATAAGTGTGAAGAATCGTAAGGTAGCTTGAAGACTGACATTAATTACCCACTAATTTTTCAGCTATGTTCCATGAAATACCTGTTGCTGATCCCCAGACAGATGGCTAGGCACATAGGATGGGCTTCTCCTCTTTATTTCCATCTGCTATATTTCATTAAGATAACTAAAAATAAAAATATCCCTAATGTTATTTTTCATGCAAGTTACTGCTACAGTGACTTGATGTGACTGTGAATAGAAGAGTTTCCAAGAGACAAGATTTTCTTAATTAATTTGTGATCTGTGGCATGAAAAGTGACTGTAAATCTCCATATGAGATTCATCATGAGCACTACACTTAGAAATAAGTGCTATTTATCTAGAAGAGTCAGTTCAAATTTTTTTTTCCTGCTATAAGAAGATAAAAGAGGCTGCTGTCTCTTCTGAGCAGAAGAAATTGCCATTTTTAGGCTCTAACCAGTGGTAGATTGTGGATACAAAATGGAGATGTAATCAAGGAGATCCTTCAGGCATGAAATCTTTCCCTCTGTATAGTAGGAATATCTCCAGAAACAGCTTTTCTGCACAGCTCTGAGCCTCTTGTCAGCCAGCACAGTGCCCAAAACCCCCTTAGGGTTTTGCATTTTTGGGAGGTTGGTTGGTTGGTTGGTTCTATCTTTCACTGATTTTTTGGCTGCAGCTGAAGTGTCTTTGTGAGTGGGGAAGCTGAGTTCTTTCACACATAGCTCTAAAAATTTCAGTGTAGTTCCTGATGTATTGAAGTGTTTTCCTGGGAATTTATGGTCCCCTCCACTCAGATTGCAATTTACTTATTTTTCAAAAGGGACAAAAGCTTGAACCATTTCTTTCTAGTCCTTCTGTGCCTTTTCCAAAAATTCTTTCAGAAGGATAGAAGCTCTCCCCTATTTCATGATAAGGAAGTTTCAGTACATTTTAGAACTAGGAACTGTGAGATGGCCCAAAAGCCCCAAAGGAAGCACAAACAGAGAGAACAGGCAGTCCAGCAGTAGCAGCTTGGTGTAATGAGGAGCTCCAGGGACTCAGCTAACACTTTGTCTCCAGAACTTTGGATGAAATCTGGGGCTGGTGTCTTAGACCTGGGTTATTTTATCCTCGACTACACAAGCTATTTCCCTAGACCTCCTGAATGGTTACCACATATATTTATGTGATATGACCTCTATGACTTCACCCTTACAGAGTTTTCAAGGTCTGAAGACCTATTTTGGACACCACAGGCCAAATCACCATTCCTCCTGTGTCTCAGTGACACTGCCCTCAGCACAGAACCTTTATTCTCATCCCTTCTTCATCAGTTGCTTTAGCTTGGAAAAGCAAGTGATTTCCTCACTCTCCTGGCAACATTCCCAGAGGAAATTCCTCCTCCCAGGCCATAGCCACACAGCCAGTCACATAATCCTTCCTCCTCTTGCATCAGGCCATATTCCCATTTGCTCAGGCTCTTGCTGCTCACCTGAGCCCATCACCCCAGGGGAACCTTTAGCTCCATTTGTGTATCTGTTCTTTCTCCTCCAAGAGCAAATATTTGAGTTCTACCCTAAGAGCACACTGATTTAGGCCCAAGTTTGGTGAAGAATTTTATCACATGCTCAAGTTAGACCTTCAGTCTGTTTTTGGCTTATCAGAATAGGGATGGGTAGAGCCCTTGTCCTCTTATGCACACCTGGGTCCCAGTGGATGAGGAAAGAGCAACATGCCTGAAGCTTAGCAGAAGCCCAGATAAACGGGACTGTTGAGCTGGCCTCCATACAGTCATGGTGTCATGTCTTTTAAAGCATAATTATCTCCACACCACACTGCAAGTATGTCAGCCTTGTGGTGGTGACACGTTGCAGGTTATTGAGTGCTTCCATCCCAACTCACTACCTCTTCATAATCATTAAACTCTGTGTAGTCTGTGCTTGGCTCAAACTTTGCTGTGGATATTGGGAATCCTGAATATGGACTTTGGGGTTAATACTTAGTAACTTGAGAGCAGAAAATGTAGCTAAGTAGGCAAAACCAAGTGATTACCTCTAGTTCAGACAAAGAGTAATCCAGTAGTACTACAGACAGTACTTTATTCTGCTTAAACCACAATGAAGCTGGACACAGCAGCACCTCATTTTTTCTATAGGGCCTCATCAGAACAGAATGAGGCTTAATAACAACAGCTAAAGAAACAGAAAGACACCATGGATATCACTGAGCCACTTAGGGCATTTACCTTCAAGTCTGGCATATTTAATTCAGCCCATATAAAAATTCCAGTGGAGAAAATTGAATATTGAATGAAGACTTTTGTTTTCCTGAACAGAGCTGAAATGAAGAAGAAACTGGATGGTGACGATCAGATCTCTCCTATAGGTCAGAAGTCCAGTGTATCATCAGATTTCATGTCATGGGGCTGCTCTCTACCTAATTGCATCCAGCTAGGACTCTGCACATCACTGAGCTTTTACTCTGGGCCCCCTCCCTAAGATATATACTGTAGTTAGAGTAGTTACTATATAATTTTAAATATATTTTTAAGGGTGAATCATTACCTTTCAATTCTACAGCACAGCAGAAAATGAAATTAGTTGGTGGCTTGCATTCATAAAAAATATAAAAACAAGTACTTAACTGGATTGTTGCTACAGCAAGTTTATTTTGTACAAATTTACTACAAATATTAAGCTACAAGCCTCTGGCAGCTCTTGGATTCAAAGGTATATCAGAGATAACCCAGGGGTCGAAGGACTCAGCAGGAGTCATCTCTGGCACCAAGAGGCTCAGGCCTTAAAAATAAACATCCTAGTCTGGAGAAGAAATGTAGGAAGATATAAAGAAAAATTGATTACTAAGAGACACCGTTTTACACTATAAAAGACACACGAGTTATCCCTGAAGTAGAAGCGTCCATACACACACACCATGTGTAAGGGACTTCTCCCTGAGTCCTGGACACAGGCTCGTGGTTACTGCTCTGGAGATCGAGAGAAAGGATCTTGATGTGTGCTGCACAAACAATTGGATGGTAAGATACATTGAATCCTAAACTTATACTATTTCTTCATTAGCTGTAACTCAAAGGTACCTTATCGTGCACGGTATAAAATCTACTAGTAGTTTTTCCTTTTTTGTTTTTGTATCTGTGTAGTATTAGTTTGTTTTAAGTCTTACAGTCAATAGCTTTCCTGTCTATTAATAAATGATTTGTTCTATAATAGACAGAATCAGTCATTATTAAAAGAACTTATGAATGGGAGGGGGTTTTGGGGTTCTGGTTGTCTCAATAAGATTACTACCTGCTGCCAGAGGCCTGGGCAGTAGGAAAGGACTTTTTTAACTCCTAAACCCATTTGTGACAATTTTGGTGTAGTCGGCAAGATAATGACAAATGATTCAAAACTCCAGACTAAAGACTTAACAGACTATTATACGGAGGCACAGTTAAAGAAATTCTAGAGTTAACAACATAACCTGGGTAACTTCAGATGAAAGACTCGACAGACTTTTATGGAAGAACAGTGTTAATCCTCTTACAGTACAGGACTGGTTTGAGTAGGAAAAATTCCAGGAAAACATAACTGGAAATTCCTGTGTAGTATTAGTTTTTTTTAAGTCTCATATCTCATTTAAATGTTGAATTGAATTCTAGCAAAACCACAAAAACACTGTCTCTTAAAGAGAGAGAAATTTGAGAACTTAAATTGAAATCCCTAATTAAAACTGAACTCTCCAAAAGACCCCAAGATGGGCAGAGGAGAAATATTTTCACAACATTTCCCTACAACCCCCTACCATCACCAAATCTCCAAGAAAAATATAAACATCTAAGGAGATTTTGTTTCACAGGGAAAAATTAAGTATTATTGAATGATATAGAAAGTTTTGTATTCTAGACTATGAATGTCCTGTTATATATACCAGACCCTCCTAACTTATTTACACACTAGGCAGGAGGGACATGCAGCCAGATAAAAATACCTTTGCTACGACTGCTGAAAAATCAACTGTTTACAAGTAAAACACAAACCTGCAGATGTAAGTATCTCAGACTCTGCAGAAATAATTCTTACCTTACTAAATAAACTCTAAATATACTAAGAAATTTTTTAGTAAAGAAACGAGTAACAATTAACTTGACTTTCAAGTACCCTTAGCTTCTTTTAGGCAGCTAGGAGAACAAAAGCGGCCATTTGAACCCTTACTCTCACAAAGGAAAAAAAAAAACAACCAAACAACCAATCTAACTCTTCTTCACAGCAGGGGAAAAAACCCTTGAAGCCAAACATCCTTGCTTCACCATATTCCTACATTTTAACAGCTTCTAACTACCCCTCTTATCCTCTTAGTGAGAGCAATGAAACCTTTACAAATTTTAACTAACACCAAAGTTTTAAAATCTCTTTTAAATACTCCTACTGGAGCCAAAAAACGAAATTTAAGTTTTTAAAAGCTATAACATTAGAACTGGTTAAACTAACTCTTGTTAACTAATAAAGGTCCATCACTTACCCTACTAAAATCTATCTTAATATAATTAAGATTTTTTTTTTAAACAAAAGCATTTTATGTAGAATGCATTTTACTCACAACTCTTCTGTTTGACTAATAAAAACAAGGCAAACAGAAGCCACTATTTAAAATTGATTCTCAAAACATAATCTTAATACAGAAAACTTTCTACTGTGGGTGTCCCAAATACATGTTACACATAGCAGTTTGCATGTTAACCACCTTCAACTAAATACCAAATTCCTTTTTAGAAAAGTAAAATTCCTAAATTTTTCGTGGTAACTGCAGAACTCAGACACTTTAGATTTCCTTTTAAAGTATGTCTGTGTGTATATGTAGTTTACCTGTGTATGTATGTATGCGACTGCCTTAGTCCAAAAGGCCAAAAACAACAACTTCAAAAATAAAATTCCTATATTTTCTATAGTAACCACAAACACAGTTCTCTCAGAAACTTTAAAATTCCTTTTAAAGTATGTCTGTGAGTGTGTGTACATGTGATTTACTTGTGAGTGTGTGTAAATGTCACTACCTTAGTCTAAACAGCCGCTGTAACGGCAGCTTCAGAAATGCAAATTAACGCTGCTGAAGGAAGAGAAGAACAATAGAAACTCATCTCCTTCTGTCCAGAGGAGAAGTTAAACCAGTTTCCTCTATCTCTCAACCTCCAAGCTCTGCTTGCTTGTAAAGACAAGATTTACATACCAAAAGCACATCAAATGCTAGTGATATATCACTCTACCACAAAATTAATGTATATCACTGTCTTTACCTCACATCCCAAAATAAAAAAATATTTGGTTTACTAATACCTTAGTTAAACGTGTTAATAGTAACTAAGAGTACAGAGCAGTAGCTCTGAATATTAAAACAAGAGTGGAAATGTTAAAAGAAGGATTAGAAAGTACACAGGTAAGAGAGTTAAAAGCTATATTACTGACCGTAAAAGAAAATGCAGAAACAGTGTATGTAGATTCATATGCTATATGGACTAGTACTACACAATGACTGTGTCAGTAAAACAAGTAAACGAGAAAGCAGTAGAACTAGTAATAAAAAGAAAGACAAAGACAGATTAATTTGAATGCAATATAGGCTGGTGCCAATAATGATTGTGACAATGAAAGTGTTGGATTAGCAAGTGAATTGGAAAGAAGTTTGACAGAAAGAAAATTTGAATGTTTGTTTTTACAGGTTAAGTCCTGAAAAATCCTTATAACTTTGAGTTAAAACTTATACAAAATGTTACAAACCTATTGTAACAACAGAGTGGATTAACTACAAATTAATCCACTATACTGATATGAATTTGATAAATAATTATACCTTTTCTTTACAACACAAAATGAAAACTGGCCAATAGCCAGAAAGATGTGTAAGGATATTCTCACACAGTGTCCTCAGTGTCAACTGAGACTTAAACAAAACCATCCAGACATAGCACTATCCTTACACATCAATAATAATAAAACACTCTAGTCAACCTAGCAGGTTGATTATGTTAAACCTCTAAAAACATCTAATAATTACAAGTACATACTAACAAATATAAAGTTATAGCTAGATTATTAAAACCACTGTCTCAAGACTTAGCGACTGGTTCTCCAGTCTCCCTATTCCAAATTCTATTCAGAACAACAGTGGCTCACACTTCACCAGTGTGGTGAAGATTAAACCAAAAAGGAAGGTGTCAAATAGATTTTCCATACACCTTACTATCCCCAGGCAAATAGAATTGTATCTCAAACCACACAAGCCTGGGTGGGACCAAAACTACCTTCTACACTGTATCAAATAAACAATCAGTATGGGCCTATAGGTAGCCTGATTTCACGAACTTTCCCAACTCCTATATATTTTGAAATAAATCCAAATAACAAAACTGAAACTTTCCAGAATAACTTAACAGTAGACCAACCAGTCATGGTAAAATTACCTCAAATTAGGATCATACCAATGACTCTAACAGACACCTGGGGGCCAATGGCCTCGATAACTACTAATTCTGGTGACCACCAACACAGAGTTAACTCTCAGTGGGTATTCCCCACATTCTAAACTGCCTGTGTTTCTGTAACAAATCTGATTTTAGTCTGAAAAGAACCAATCTCCCAATGAAGCCTCGTAAACTACCCCTGCACTGCCCCCGTGTGGCAGCAGTGAATATAACGCCAAGTTTACAACTAGAGGCCAAAAGGGAAACTACCATAATTCTTTATAAAAGACATGTTTATTATTCCTTTAAGTTCTGTTGTTTTAATTTCTTTAATAACCTTGAATGTTCAAGTATTTTCTCACTAGAAAAAAGCTAGGTGTGTATCCAGATGTGGAACAAGAAACCATTGAAAAGGACTGTTCACTACCTGCACAGCTGGGAAAACTACAAAGACTCTTGGACTCCTAAAGGCAAAGAACACCAACTCTTCACGTAGAAGAACCTACAAGACTGGACTACACATCAACCAGTAAATCTGTTGCATTCAAAAATTTTAATTGTCATAACTGCATTTTTGTGTTTACAAATCAATGTTTGTACTAATACTGAATGGCTAATTAGCCACCCTGATAAAACTTTACAATTAGCAATAATGAAAGGAAAACTAAAACAAAATGTCACTATTCCTAAAAACCAATCCAATCTGACTCTAGAACAAATACTATCTGATCCTTGGAAGAAAAACTCCCATTTAAAATTAATACAAGCTGTGACACTGGTAACAAATCGCAGCAATTGCTGGATCTACTCTCAGTTCCCTACTCACTCAGATGAAAGCATTCAGATAATGGGAATCCCCACAGTAAACACATTTTCTAAGGGTATTCCTCCTACAAAAATGATACTCATGTTAGAGGGAAAAACAACCCCAACCTTAATAGACCAACAAATCCTAACAGTTGATATAATAGCCATAGAAACCATTCACAGATGCCTATGGAAACCAGGGGAAAATCTACACCACATAATAGAGTTACCTAAATATCACTCAGAGATTATAGTAAGAACCTATCCCAAGTACCACTCATCTCTAGATGTTACTACAAAACACGTTTTAAGTACACAATGGTGACCTATTCCAGACAATATGGAATACTACTGGCTTTGTGGGAATCAAGCTAAAAAACCTCAACCCCCTGGATGACAAGGAATATATACCATTGGAACTGTAGTCCCAGAAATAGATATCATTGATAAATCAGAATGCCCCAGAGGGCACCTGCAATCATTTATAATGAGGTACAAACGAAATTTAAACCACTTAGTTGAAAAATCCACTGTTTTCAGATTTGTGAAAGGGTTCCTACCATGGCTAGGAGTGGCAGAACTAGAACAGACAGTTGGAAAATTATCCAGAATTATCGAACAGGTAGAAAATCGAACAAATGATACAATCAGTACTTTACAACAAGAAGTTACCAGTCTCTCAAAGGTAGTAAAACAAAACAAAATTACTTTGGATTTACTTTTAACATCCTAGGGTGGGGTATGTGCAGTTATTAATACTAATTACTTTGTATATGTTGATCAAACTCTAAGAATTCAAACTGATCTAGAGGAAATTAGGAAAAACACTGGAAGTTGACATGAAATCCAAAAGGATCAAGAAACAGATATATTTAATTGGATAACCTCATGGATCCTAAACTTAAATACATTCATGAGAAGACTAATTGGTATAATAATTATAGTTCTAACATTAATGTTTAGTGTATGGACCATATTCCAAATTTACAAAATTGGATTCAACAAAGTATCTAAGCCTAATAATAACCATTTCCTCTAAAATCCCAAAGAATGAAGTCACACTTATTAATGTAATATTAACACCTTATTTAGTACGATTGAAGTACCAAAAATTCTAATAATTTTGTTATCTTGTCTTAATTGTTTTACTTGATGTTTATATGTGTCACTTATAGTTTTACAAATGTTACTATAGAATATTGTATCATCACTCTGATTGTCACAGTGGATAAAAACAATTTTCCCTTGATATAACAAATTTTCAAAATCAACTTTAACTTTTTTTCCTCTACCTCTTCAAAGTAAACAAAATTTGAATTTCCACACATCCTTAATTCTCCTAAGACAATCAAACTATTATGTGATCCTATATGTTAGTATAATAGTATCATTATTGTTATTGTTATTATTATTATTATATTATATGTTTTTAATTAGTCTCATAAAATTATCTAACACTATCTTAAACAAACCAAACTTCACTAAAAAAAGACTGGACCAAGAAGTGTGAAGAAGAATGAAAAGAGTCACTGACCATCCATTGAACCCCTTCAACTTCTACAACCTAATGACTACCTCCACGAATTCTTCTTTATTCCTGGTTTACATCTCATACTCCTATTATTTCAAGTCCACGGAGTGGAGAAACAACCTACCCTATATGGACTAATAATTGAATCACCTTTAACCACCATAAACACTCTGATTATAATACCATGCCTTACATGTATAAGTGTTACATAAACTGAAGCAACAACAGGTACTTCTTATCAATATTAATACAACATCTTTTGAAGGAATAGTATAACCTAGGGAAACAATGTATACCAAAAACACTCAATGATAGTGCACATATATATGAAAGTGTATACTTTTATAGCATGGAGGCAAGAGATACCTGCACTATCACTCCATGAGATGAAACGAATGTCTCTTAAGTTAACGGTCCGGAGTGTGGCAGTGGCACCCCCCCTCCCCCCCCCGCATACCAGAGCTAATGGGTACATCAGAGATAACCCAGGTGTTGAAGGACTCAGCAGGAGTCATCTCTGGCACCAAGAGGCTCAGGCCTTAAAAATAAACATCCCAATCTGGAGAAGAAATGTAGGAAGATATAAAGAAAAATTGATTACTGAGACACCGTTTTACACTATAAAAGACACACGAGTTATCCCTGAAGTAGAAGCGTCCATACACACACACCATGTGTAAGGGACTTCTCCCTGAGTCCTGGACGCAGGCTCGTGGTTACTTGTAGCAGTGGTTCAAGCTCAGAGAATGACATATCCCCTGAAGAATTTCTGGGGGCCCAGAAAGTGAGGCCCCTCTGAAGGTAGAGTTAAGTTTGGCCTTGGAAAGGGATCCAAACTCCCCGCTCCTGCCCCTCAGTTAACAATAGTATCTTGTGTCTCACTCTTTCCTCCTTACTCCTTCCCAACTGGACACTGACCTTCTGACCCTTCCCTGTTTCCTCCCCTGTACCGTTATGAAATAAGTTGTAACCCTCAGAATAAAAGTCTGAAGCTGGGCCAGTCCGGGCCTCTTGCCCAGAACCCAAGCAGAGCAGACCCTCGTGTCTTGTGTCTGATTTTGCGTTCCAGGTAAGGGAACACTCTCTCTCTCAGCAGCTCTCCGGCTTTTGGGACAGTGACCACCATCCCAGGGAAGCCCAACTCGCGGCGAGGGGAAAAGAAGTCCTCAGCTGAAGTTGACTTAACGAAAAGGAAACTCTCAGAACAAGCTGCCGAGCCGCTGGCCGTCCCTGTGGTCAGCTGTCCGGCCCACGCCAACGGCCACAGTTACTTCTCCAGAGATCGAGGGAAAGGATCTCGATGTGTGCTGCACAAACGGTTGGATGGTAAAATACATGGAATCCTAAGCTTGTAGTATTTCTTCACTAGCTGTAACTCAAAGGTACCTTGTTGTGCACGGTATAAAATCTACTAGTAGTTTTTACTTTTTTGTTTTTGTATCTGTGTAGTATTAGTTTGTTTTAAGTCTTACAGTCAATAGCTTTCCTGTCTATTAATAAATGATTTGTTCTATAATAGACAGAATCAGTCATTATTAAAAGAACTTACAAATGAGAGGGGGTTTTGGGGTGCTGGTTGTCTCGAGGCCTGGGCAGGAGGAAAGGACTTATTTAACTCCTAAACCCATTTGTGACACCCTAGTGGAGGGTGAATGAAGGATGGGAGCTGAGCTGGGTTTGCTCAGCAGGTGATAGGGGGATCTGAGACAGCTGCTCTCTTCACACAGGTCTTGAGTGATCCTTCTTAATAACTGCATGAATTATTTATGCATCTTGGAGAGAGAAGCTATAGCCACATCTCAAGTTGAAATTTAAAAAAAAAATTAAAGAACAAACCCATAAGAATGTCCCAACAGCTTAGCACTTAGCTTATGACTGACTTTTTAAATAATTTAAGTTCAACAGGGACATCTGTGGTGGACAAGCATGATCCTCTATGGACAGATGTTCATCTGCAGAATAAAATGAGACTGAGGGAGGGTGTGAGCTCTCTGGCTAGTCAAATAACAATATTAAATTATGACAGAGGAACATGAGCTTATGCAATGACGTTGTGGGACAGTTGTGGGCTGAGAATCAAGTTGCAGACCTCACCTTTATCCAAAAGCTAATGAAGGTTAAACTACCAGTCCTAACCCAACTTTACACAATATGTGTCTTTTGCAGAGCACCTTCCAGCATACCTCTGCTTTGAGAAATCTCTGTCTTGTGGTAATTAATACTCAAGGAGGTTTTATCCTTCCTACACCCAGGTCAGACCATTCGTGATCTGCAGTGCGTTCTCTCCTGAATAATTCATCTCCCAAACATTTTCATACTAAAAAAAGTCTTTCACAGGTTTCAGTACATTCTAGTTTTTTATTTGAGGAAAGATGAAGCTTTTGCTTGGGCTGTAGGACAGCCTTGAGATGCAGCTTGGGAAAGCAGTGCCAGCCAAGAGGAGCAGTGCTGCACAGAAGACCTGTGTTCCTCGGATGCTACAAATTTCTCTGAAAGCCAATAAACCTGAAACTGTAGTGGCAACTCAGACTTCCTTCTGTCACGGAGTTGAGGCAGGCTAATTTTAGTCACCATGCACTATGTGAATCATCATTCTGGAGCTGAGTCTATTTTTTAAAGTGCTGACTGCCAAACTTGCTGCAGGGCACAGACTCTTCATATGGGTCTTAAAGAGGTTTGAAACCAGCACTGCAGTCATTGGTGCTACATTTCAGATGGAGGGGGTGGATCAAAGGGGCATTGTTAGAAAGCAAATTTCCAATAGGAAAGGTCTAGGTGACTAGTTTAGATGATAAACAGATTTTTTTTCGCTGGCCAGAATTAGCTGTTGGTGGGGTTTTCTGAATATATTTTTGATTCTAAACATAATTTTTCTTAATTCCCCTCTTGACTTCACACCATGGGCCTGCAAGAAATGCTGGGGGTGCTGGTATCTGCATCATGCCCAGAATCGGCAGATAAAGGAAGCAGATCACTCTTGCGTTCGGGATTTGCTCTCTAAATATTTGGCACATTCACAGAGTTCACTTTTAAGTGGGATCGATCTGACTTCCTAGGAAAGAAGTAGTTCTTTAAAACATTGCTGTTAGACTGTGACTCATAGCAGTCATTTGAAAGGCAGAGGCAGACATAGGGAACACAAAGAAGCAGCAAGGCAGGTGTAGTGGTTTGAGTTTGCCTATCTGAATTTCGGGCCTAATGCCAGCACACTTACCAGAATGTATCCAATTTTTGCTGTGAGATAAGGATTAGGAGTAGGCAAAGCAGGTTCAAACTTTAAAGAATATAAAGTTTATTATCAGACCTAAAAAGGGAAAAAAAACCCCAAGAAACCAGAACAAAACCCTCAGATCATGCTTCCTCCCCCAGCTCTCCATCGCTTTGCCACTGACAGCACAAAAAGACAACATTTCGACCTTCAGTCAGTTTACCACCTCTAAAATAGTCTTTTCTCAGTTCATTTAGGGAGAGAAGTTTTCTCTTGCTTATGCCATGGACCTTTCCACATGAAAATATAGTTTCATGGTCCAAGTCTCACAAGCAGCCACCTGGAAGGGAAAAAATAATCTCCTTGCTGTGGAAGATCCGCCTCACAGTAGTAGCCTTCCCAAAGCTACTACGGTGAGCTATGGCAGTCCACTCTTTTATGGATGAGTGGTTCTACCACAGCAGCAAAAAAATCCTCTTCTATTATTGGCATCATGAGTCCTCTTTTACCATCCCTGGGGCAAGGGACTGGGTCACAGCTTCTTCTCTGTCTCTGCTCAGGCTTCTCATTAGGCCACAGTTGCTTCAGTATCTACTCATCTCTACACAGGTGCCTTGGCTCACTGGCTGCAGTTAGAACATCACATCCCCCCCTCTTTGAGCCATTTCCTCATATATTACAGGGAGTATTTTAGCTTAGTCCCAACCATGGCTTCACAAAAGAATTTTCAGCTTCTACATTGAAGCACTCCTCATGCTTCTCCCTCTAGGCATCAGTTCTGCTTCTCTCACTGACTTTAGAATCTCTATGCTATATTTTTTTAAGAGTCCTCACACTTTCTCTCTCTATCCAGGGGAGGGTGAAAGTCTGCAAGTTTCATCTGGGCCTTGCGATGGTCACATGGTCTCTGCTCTGCCGTTTGAGTATGGAATTTCAGTGTCCGAGCTGAGAGGGAGGGAAAACAAGGGCTTGGCCCTATCTAGTCATGGCTAGAATTTATGAGCCAGCTGTGTCTGAACCCTGAAGGGCTCAGCTGCAGCTCCAACCCCCCTTCCCCACTACCACTTGGGTGAGGCGGGGGGACAAGAGCCCAGTCTTACCGGAGAGAGAGAGCAGTGGACCTTGTTCTCTGGCATCAACGGGACAAAAGGATCTTTTTCCCAGTGTCCCTCTCTTAAATATAGTTTTTTGGCTGGAGGTGGTACAACTTTTAATTGGTTTTACATACCTATCAATACTCAAAACTAGCTGCTTACTGGTTCTGTCTTCCCAGGAAGGAAGCTGTATTACTTCCTGCTGCATAACTGACCCTTCCTGGGCAAACCCAGGACATTAGTACCCTTTCAGGAAGCCCAGACTTCATAATGGACAGTAAATGATTAAAAATTATTAAATTTCTCTTCAATATTAAAAAGATTTAGCATGCAGCCTTTCATTTGATAGCTTTCACAATGTCTCTATCAGTGTCATGCTATGGCTGAATTGTTCGTTGTATTTAAATGAAACAATTCTCCATTATTTCTTATCAACTTATCATGGAGACCTTCAGGAATTTTCCTTTCTCTTCTTTGAGAATAACCACTTCCAGGTTTGAGGTCTTACCCATAAACTTCAAGGCATTCATCCATCCAAACTGGTCTTCGAGGACCTGAGTGCAGAAAGGCACTTGGAATCCTGAACTCAAAATCATGTGGGGGAGTAAAAGCAGGAACTTGTTTTTAACTGTGAAACTATTTTAAAAGGAGCTTCTGTTTTCTGCAGCTTGTGTTCAGCCTTAGTGCTTTGGATGTGGGGTTCAAGCCCTAGTAGGTTGTCCAAGAATTTTTCCCTGGAATTTGCTGAGTTTTAGGCAGGACTCAGAGGAAAAAAATGTGCAAGGGAAAATCTAAGTTAGATACAGTAGTTATGAAATACAAATTGTATTTAAGACATGGGAAGGGACTACACTGAATTCCTCTGAATGGAGGGAGCTGCAGCATTGTGCCTTTATTTCCATTTAGGTGCTGATTTTGTAGGAGTCCAGCAATGCTCAAAGACACTACCAAGATTAAAATGAGTAACTGCTGGACTGTGTATACAACACGTGGCAGCTCCCCAGCCATTGGAAATGTGGGAGCGAGAAAAAATACTTTTTCTGTCATAAAGGCTTGGAACAATTCAATTCCTTTGGGGGGACTCAGGGTGCTGTGGCTGCTGGATGTCAGTGGCTCTGTGCAGAGCCTGGGCAGACACCCTAGGGAGCTGAAGGCCATGCAGAAGGAAATTATTTACCTGCCTAATTCACATCTTCCCAAAAATGTGTCTTCCATGATAGTGGAGCCAAGTCCCAAATCAAAGAATAAAGGGCCTGTGCGGAGGTGAATTGTGTGTCTGTGCTGTTGGTTATTCCACTGGGATGAGCAGACCCGCTTCCCTCCCAGCATGACTAAATTCTATTTTTCTACATTTTCTGTGTCATTTCTTCATCCCTCAGCTTCATTTTAAATCTGACCTTTCCACTGTGCTTGACTGGGGAAAGGTAATCACCTGCTTTGCTTTCTTCAGGGTTATACATCATTATGTGTGACAGGAAGATAAGTGTATGTGGAAAATACGGTTGCATGTGAGATTAGGCAGGAAAAAATATCTGTGAGTAGGTCAGGATTCACTTGAAGATCTGCCAGACCTGCCTGAGTGCAAATACATTTTTCAAACTGGGGATGTTTAACTCCCACTGGCTCCTGTGAAAACTCAACAATTGCAGAAAATCTTTTGTTTTGAACAGTGGAGAGAGATTCCAGTCCCTACTTGCACAGCCTTGAGGGAGCATAGGTAAGGAGGGTTCTGTGATTGATTATGTTGCAAAGAGTAGGGAAGTTAGGAACAAAGAAAAGGAATATTTTAGGTCTCATGCAGTGGCTAAAGATGGATCTAAATACACTATTGTGCAGCTCATGGTCTGGAGCTGAGGCTGTGACTTGTGCAAAATAAACATCACCCAAAAGCAGTTTAATACCTAAGTGCATCCTTGAGCATAAGGGGAATATTCCCTGGGCATAACAATAACCTCACACAAACAGCGCCGTTAGAGCATTCTCATAGAAATTCAGAGATCTCTTCTAATTAATGCAACTATAAGATATTTTAATCTGGAGTGGATTTGATTTGTTGTATAATGAAGATGTTAATTGCTGGAAAATGGTGACAATTCCAAAATGATGGCAAAGCTTATCCAGCAGGAAAGGTGAATGGACAGAGTGTGGCTGCTGTTTGGGTCAAGCAATTCTCATCTTTTTAAAGTAGCGTCTATTATATACATACTAAAAGAGTCTGCACTGGAATCAGTGTTGCTACAACTGCTTATTTTTATTAATCTTTATAGTATCTTGAGCAAGTGCCATCAGAACGCCTGAATATTCACGTTATCACGTCTAACAGGGGGCAGATGGGACAGGGTCAGCTGCAACAAATGCAAGAGCAGGGCTTGCACAACGTGAGGTTTGAAATCCCTTAATTAAGGTGAAGAAAATACCTTGGTGTCACAGCTTGTACCACTGGCTTTTCCCATGTAGAAGCTCTACTTATTGTAGAAGAGATTAAAGATAAAGCCAAGTTGATAGAGAAGCATCACACAACAAAAACAAAGGCAGTTTAGCTAAAATTGGTTTGAAAATACTAATTAATTAGGCTAAGGTAAATTTGCATTTATGTGGGCTTACTAACGCTTTCTCACCTCTTCCTACCTAAATGGGACTAATTATTATTTCTCTAATTATGATGTAATTGTGGGTTCATTGATTACAGATGCACTCCTCATCTTGCTATTTTGCCTGAATCCAAGCAGAAGAGAGGGATGCTCCTTGGGATGTGCTGCTACTCCTTTTGGCTGCAGCCTTGACCTTAAAAAAGAGGAACAGAAAAAAGTGAGTAAGCTGAGCTATTTATAGCTGAACTAATTATTTTGATGTGCTGTGATAGCAACAGAATCTGTTTTCTCTTCACTCAGTTAATGGCAATGGAAGAAGCTTTCAATACCCGTTAACAGTGTTTGTTGGCTGCAAAATAAACATTTTTTCTTAATGTCTTAAGATGTAAGATTTTGAAACACAGGAACAGGGAGCACAAGGTGTATTTCTGGCTGACAAGAGAAGCACTGAGGAGCTGAAAGGGGGGTGCTACTGTGAAAGAAAAAATCCACAGTTTTGAGGGAAGGCGGCAGACAACAAATCTCTGCAAACCCCTGTGTAAAAATCTACAGGTCAAAGTTCAAGTGGCTTCTCATAAGGTGCTTGGTGGACACCATGTAGTTTGAAATACAAAACTTTACTATTCCCAAGTGGGGAAACTGAGGCAGACTGTTTAACTTGGCACACGTTGCAAAGCAAGTTAATGGCCAAGGAGTGACAATCTTGGCCCCTGGTCTCTGAATCCATTCATAGAAGGTGGACTCACACTGTGTTTTCCCCTGTCCCTTTCCTACCACTGAGCTGTTCCCGTGCACAAATTCTGTGAGGGGAGACCTGCTGGACTGCAAATAACTAGGAAAGGTGGAGGAGGCAGAGGAGGATGTCTTGGCTGATTTTTTTTCTTGCCCATTACTGAAGATTTCAGCAATAAAAAACTCCCCCTGAGCACTGTGATGTGTTTTCTATGTCTCTGAAGAAGTTGTTAATAAAAGCTATTGCTGTTCTGGTTTTGGAGCTGAACAAAATAGACTTTTTCTTATTTTAAGTTTTTGAAATTAAAAAAAAAAATAAGAGTGGATCATCATATTTACCCAAGACAGAATTTGAAATCCTAAGTTTTTGTGAGTTATTTCTGGTAGAAAAGCACTGTTGATGCTCAGATCCTCCTCCCCCTCCAAGGTTTATAAAATAGCTGTTTTTCCTTGCTCCTCACCACACTCTGGGTGTTCCACAGCTTGTCCCTCTCCATGATCACAAAACTCCTGCCAGAGGATTTGCTGTGTATTCCAAGTCTTGCTTCACTGTGGCAAGAGAGGAGGAAAAATATCTGCTCTCTCTTCCTTTTACAACTTTGATTGGGTCACTGAAATCTGTGCACTTCTTTGATTGCTTTTGGTGACCTTTCAGGCTCTCAGAAAGCAGGTGCTGTTTGTGAAGCCTTTCTGTGACTGCCACTTAGTTTCCCTTTGATTTATTCTTTTTAAACACCGGGTCAGGGAGTTGCAGGTACAGTGCAATATTCATGAGAGGCTGATATATGCAGGCACAAAGCTGTGCAGCAGGATTACAGAGTACTGAATGTTATATGCAGCTTTAATTTATTTCTATGACCAAAGGATACAGCCAGAGTTTCAAATATGGGATTTATGACAGACTCATTCATGCATTGTTTAAATGGCCCCTGTCTCTGTGCCCTACTCAAATGGGGAGATGGGGGGAGCAGTCTATGCAGTCTCTGCCAGTGAACAAAACTACGTAAAAACACATCCAAGGCAGTCAATTGGACATTGAAATGGCCTCTGCACACAGAGCCCAGGCACTTCTGAAGGATTTATGCAGTACCAGCCCTTCCCAGAATTATAGAAAAATTAAAAAATCTTCCAAGAAGGTTAATTCTGTGCAGTGTAGTGCCAGAGGTTAACTTCAGGGCCTGTAAAACACATCACAGTGCAAACCAAGTAACAGAGGGTATTTGGTTCTCCTAACCTCCTATCGTGTACCGGTAGACACAGTTTGCTCCTCTTCTGGCTTAATTTTGCACTTTGTATCTTACCTGCAAGTCCTTTCTTTTGAGAAGAAGCCTCTCTGCTCACATGAGGAGCAGGGTTTGTGTGTGTCCAGTAGCTCTCCAGGCATTGTTATTCACCTGGAATTTGCATTGGAGATTATCAAACAGCCTGGCATAAAATTTAATATATTAAATGCAATAACATGGCCTGGGAACAGAACATGCATGTCTGATGTGGTGAATTACCCAGCCCTCTCTTGCTTGAAGTGTTACACATCACGTTACATGTACTTGCATGCCATAGGGCTATTTTGGGGAGAGAGATGGTTCTTCAGAAACACACTACGGTTTTTGTAATGGAACTGGAATCCTTGCTGTATTCAGAAACCTGTCAGTAGATTCCTGATGGAAGATGCCCCTGGCAGCCTGTGACTGTCTCCAGCTCCAGAATCCCTGGGGGAGGATGAAGGGGACCTGTTCCAGCCACTGTTCCATAAGTACAGTGGAGTAATTTCCATGTCTGGTGTCTCTTGGTGTTCCAGGATAGTCAGTGCATGGTGCTAGCAGTGAGCCCCTGATCCTCTTCCCATGGATGTTGCAACCACCTCTGACCCAGTCTGGACAAGTGGGAAAATCCTTACCTGTCTTCAGCTTCTATTTCTGCAGAAGGGGAGCTTTTCTTTCCATCTTCCCTGCCTACCGTGCCATCCATGAAAACAAAAAGGCATTGCTAACATCTGCTCTTTTCTCCTCCTACATGCAGGCTCTTTCTTGGCTCCCTATTAAACCCCTTCCCACGCAGCAGCGTAGGCAGCTCCTGCGTGTACATCTTAGAGTAGAATTATTTTCCCCCCTTATCCCTTGGGAGCAATATTTGCAAGGAGTGACTGATGAGGGTTTATTTTTGTTCTTTGCTAAGACTTTTTGGTTAGTGGTCTCCTCGTGCTCCAAGTGCAGTTCCTCCTCCAGTGCTCAGCCTGTACTCCATGTGTGATGGGGCCGACACAGATGCTTTTGGAGACACTGCATGGAATCACTGCATGAAGGGATGCAGTGATGGATGGAGAACACTCCAATTGCTAAGCTATGCTCAGGTGCATTTACTTCTACCAAGAGGGGTTACTAAGGAAACGAGGAGACAAATTTCTGGGAAAAACACAGACATTCCTAATGGGGAAAAAGCGCTATACTTGTCCTTCAGCTTGGATGTTCAGAGTGCGTTCTTTAGTCCTCTGTAATTGAAAAGTGTCTGATTTTTGAACCTGCCTTCACTCTCTTGTCCCTTGCTTGTTCCTGCAGCAGTTGCAGGGTGATGAGTCTCCACCATGAAAGACATGAGCTCTGACTCACTCCTGCCTTCTGGAAAACGGAATAGGAGAATCCATCTGGGCTCATTCCATTCTGGAAAACTTGCCATGTTTTGCAATTTG
Organism: Petroica traversi; assembly: GCA_025920805.1. Classification (NCBI taxonomy): domain Eukaryota; kingdom Metazoa; phylum Chordata; class Aves; order Passeriformes; family Petroicidae; genus Petroica; species Petroica traversi. Next base: position 4,721,540 of record JAHLSL010000068.1, read on the forward strand.
CACTTGGTTTGTTGTTTTTTTTTTTTCCTTGTGCAATTGGAGTGGGCTGGCTTCTCCTGAAGCTGGCACAGCTTTTTGTTGCAACAGGAAAAAAACCATCAAAAAATTTTGCTGGAAAGTTTAATCTGAGAGGTTCAAAGCTGAACAGAGGTGCTGCCATGCAGGGAGCTTTGCAGAAGATGCCTGGCTGCTTCCCACAGCCTCAATCAGTTGTTGCCAATTATCAGGTTATGTGTACCTTGCCTTGTTCCTGAGGCTTTTACAGAGGAAAATGCTCTGTAGGAAATTGCCTGAAAGGTACAAACTAAAGGCAGAGGCACTGGAAGATGTTTGACTTGCTGTCCTGGTCTCCTCTTGCATAGCTCGGGGGATATGAGGCTGGTTTTGTGGTGCTGGGACTTGGATTGTGGAGGCAGGACTGGAGAGCAGAAACCTGCAACTCCCCCCAAGACTTGCCAGTCAGTGGAAATGAGTGATTTACTGCAGCAGAAATAGCAATTATCCTTGGAAACCTAACAAGATGATTAATTGCATCACAAACTGCAATTTCAAGAGCACCTACTTCACAACATCAGAACAGAAAGGGTTTTAGATACAGTGTTACTCTAGAAGGGGAGAAATACATTTCTCAAGTCAAGTAATACGAGCCAAACACTGAAAGCAATTCAGAAATGCTGTAAAAGGAACATGAATAGGAGAGACATCATTAAAAAGAAACATTTCAAAAGTATTTATAATCCCCAAATGAAGCTCTCCAGTACAGAAACAAAGAAGAAGAATTATTTGGTTATTTTTTTAATTTTAATTGTATTTTCCAAATAGTGTGCTTAGTTTGGGGGAATGTGACACAATTGTGCGTTTTCCCATCATTCAGAAAGTATATGTTATCACTTATCAATTTATCACAAGGAACTCTTGCTCATTAAAAAAAAATCAAAGCTTGCAAACCTGATGGGTTTTGTAGTGTTATTAACTTGGTGACTTCTTGAGTGTTTAACTCAAAGAAAAGGAAAATCCAAAGAGAATTGTTCAATTTATCTTAATATATAATTTTTCCCCCTGTAAACACAGAAAATTACAAGTGATTGTTTATGTGGTTTTTGATAGATTTACAATAGCTTTAGACTGAACCAAGGCCATACTGAAGACATATTTCTTTTAGGCTTTGCTATCAAGAAATTCCAATGCTAATCCATTGGAAATTAATTCCAGAAGAAAGGAAGGGAAAAGTTTGTTGTTCTTCTATATATTCGCTATTCTTGCTAATCCTTGTGTGCAAATGGCAGTGGGCATGGTGAGAAAGTGGAGAGGCTTGTAGCAACATATTTATTTTGCAGCAGGGAAGGGCAGTGTGGAATTTGTTTTATCTGCATGGGAGGGTCTGTATTGTAATCAGTGACAAATATCTCTTGTCCAGCTCTGATGTTTTCTAGTGATAGAAAAGGTGTGTATGAAGCAGATCAGGTTTTTCCAGAAGGATCAGTGCTTTTCCTAGGGGAAATAACAGATTTTCCCCAAGCACTGAAGTGCTGCTTCATCCAAGCAGACCCACAGGGCTTATTCAGAGCTGAAATCCATAAAAAGTCCCCAGGGCAGCTGCAACTTCACTTACTCTTGAGAGGAATAAACTGCTTTACACAACTGTATTTACTCAAGAGGTTGCACTACTTTAGGACTCCTTTTCAAACAGAGAATTCCCAAGGCAAGTTCCTGACAGATGTGATGAGGTTATCCATCCTGGGAAATGCAGAGATGCCCGTGGCACATTGACAGTTGAGTTTGTCCTCGCTGTTTTGGGACAGTACTGGTACCAAGGACAAAAGTGAAAACAAAGGAAGTTTTTTGATAGGAAATTTCAGAGCTTGTTTCAGTATCCTGTGTATGGACTTTTGGAAGAATTTTTGAATTACCTGAAATGCAGTTTCACACTATTTCCTGCAGTCACAGTCTGATCTGGGACATCACTGTTTTGCATTTTTTAATATTGATGCAAGATCCCTAAAGCAAGAGTTACGCTGAATAGTGATTTGGATTCAATTATTTTATTTGTCTGGTTTTTGTATTATGAATATTATGGTGCTGTTTTAAAATCTGAATAGTTGAGCCAGCAAGCATACTAACAGCTTCAAATTTAGTAGATCTTTCATTATCTACAGGGGAAGGAAAAAAAGGGATAATATTTTCCTAAATATTGCTTCCTGATACCCAATCTCTGGGCAGGTATTGCTGAGCTGAGTTTACTCTGCTTTGGCACCAGCACAAACCCCTCTGGACTCTCAGATCTGATGGGTTCACAGGGTGGTCCGGAAGGGCCAGTGATGGAAGTATTTTTGGGCTGAGCTGGGATTTCCGCTTACATCCCAAATAGCACAGGCAGTTTCACTATTTAAAATTAATTTGACATTGCGGAGCACAAACACAAATGCATTCAGCCCCCCTGGTTATTCCTTATCCAGCTGTTCCTTATCAGCACTATCAGGATCAAAGGTTTTGTTAATGATAAGAAAGTTCAGAGACCCACAAAGATGAGTTTGAGTTTAAAATTCTGTTGGAGTTTGCCCAGATCCATTTGGTGTTTCTTGTACAGCAAAACAACAGCACAGCTTCAGTCCTGCACTGATGGTGACAAAGAATTGCAAAATTCCTGTTTTTGAAACTTACTGCTTCAAATAAATAGTGAGTAACCCAAGCTTCATCCAAATGTTCTGGTTTCTTAAACAGGCCCAGCCCTAAAATTCTGACTGTGAGCAAACAGCCTCTGAGAAGTTTGGTGTGCTTAGAGCATTCCATTAAAAGTAAAAAATTTTTAAAAACTGGCATGAAATTAAAAAAAAATGTGTATTAAGGAAGGGAATTTCTGCCCTAACTTTTGAAATATATTATTTATTTATTTGTTTGTTTATTTAAATTTAAAAACATTCCTGGGCATTGTCAGTGCAGAAAGAAGCATTTTAAAATCAAAGCAAAGCTGTTAAACCTTCAAGAACTGCTGATAGGGAGAAAACATTGACATCTGCTCTTCCTCCGGTCTTTAATGTGAGGGTTTAACTTCAGTTCCCCCTGAAGGATATGTGGATAGCCACCTTGCCCTGCTGGCTTCATCCCTGTTCCTGGATCAGCCCCATGTCACACACCTGGTCCTGGTGTGCCTAACAGTCTGGGTCTGGAGGTACAAACCCAGAAGTCCATCAACTTCTCAAGGCCATTTTTTGGCTATTTCATTCTCCATGTACTCAGAAGGTTGTTACCCAGCACATTTATTATTTATTTGGATGCTGAAGGGCTAATGGCCAGTGAGTTAACCAGAGACTTGATGTTTAAGCCCATGTGCTGTAGGGAGTCACTGAAGCATGGGTCTGTTACCCCATAATAAGCAGGATTGACTTCATCCAGCACATTTCTCAAAAGGTTTCCCATGAGACACCACTGAGATTTCAAAACAGGGTTTTCCTGCAGTGGGAAATGTGAAAATGCACTCGAGCATTTGCTCTGTTGCTCACAGAGACAACCAGTCCCAGGGAGGGATCACCATCCTGGAGTGTTTTGGGAAGTAGCAGCACAGAGCTCCCATTCACTTGCCTTCTGCAAAATCTTGTGCTGCTGGCAATTTTAAGGCCATTGCTGGGAATGTTGGCATCCAGAAAATCCTAAAAATTTGCATTCCCCCAAGCACCTGTGCAAGAAAATCCCACAGAGAACAGATTATGCCACTCCAGAAATGGGGAAGCAGGGAACTGTGAGCTTCAGCAATATCAGTGCTGACTCTGATTTTTTTTTTCAACACTTTAAATAATTATACCAAATCACTCAGGAAGTAATTCTTTGTCATTTTTTTCACTGCTGATAAAATTTCAAAGTCAAACTTTGAGGAGAGCACCTGGTTATAGATTCTTTATGGCAAGGAAAAAGCCCAGATCAGCTGTGCAAACACTTGAGGTTTATTTGGGCTTCTGGAGTTAATAGGATATGCAACTCTTTGCAAGAAGTGACATTTTATTTTTGAGCCATTAAGGAATTCTGCATGAACCATAAATGACAAAAAGGCTGTGTGTGTTCAGGAAGGTATTTGGCTGCAGGGGGTGGTTTTTGGGATGCCCTGGGTGCGTATTCAAGGTAAGTTTGCACTTTTTGGTCCACTCCATGGCTAGATCAGTAGCTTTAGGTTGGGACCAAGGCAGGAACAGCCATGTTTCCTCCTGTTTCAGATCACTGAGCTTATATACTCAAGCTCCAAATCAGCCTTGACCTGAAACGCTGCCAATCCACCCCAAGATTTGCAAGTCTAAGCATAACCAGGAAATCTCCTCTTGAGGAAAGTCTGGGAAGGGGAAGAGAACAGGATCTCTGTGTTATATGAGCTTCAACAATTTTACCTGCAGTGAGTTTTGCATTCAAAAGGCATGCTTAAAAAAAGGAAAAGGTTTGCAAAGCACAGCTACGTTTAATTTCTACCTAAATTTCTACCAGCCATTCAATTCCTACCCAAACTTTGCTGGATTTTATTAAGATATCTGAGAATGTGCAAACCCCTTTATCAAACCTTTTCCATGAAACCACCCTTTTCCTGTGAAAAATCTCCTGGAAAATCACTCCAAAGGCACTGATGCCAAATCCAATTGAGCTGTGGTCATCTGGGGATGATTCTGCCATGTTGTCATTGGGAAAGGGGGTCTGGTTCCCTGTGTGGGTGACATCCCCATCACCCCAAGCTGGGAAGGGAGCCCAAAACCCCAGGGACGCCTGTCTGGGACAGAGGTGTGACTGTGATAAGTTTGGATTCGCCCAGAACTGGTTTGGCAGGGCTGGGACATGAGCATTAGGGAGAAAGGGAATGTGGGATTATTCATACATGGGTGCTTGTGGCTGAGAGGAGCAATATTTGATTGGGGACCTCTCCTGGATAGAGCCCTTGGCATCAGGGACACACACACAGCCTGGCCCTCAGTGTTTCTGTTGCCAGGAGGTTTTCTCCCACCCTCTTCAGCGCCTTTGGGGCTGGGCTGAGGGGTAAATGTGTGAGGCTGAACCTGCCTGGCCTGGTAGCAGAGTTGGTGGCATGAGTTGGGGGGAAAATCCAACACAATTTGGGTCCCTGATGCTGAAGCATTTCTCATCTATGTGCAAATGCTGAACTGGCACAAGGCAAAGTTTCTTTTTTTAAAGGCCAGTGCTGGTTTGTGCAGTTTAATGATTTCCTCAGATATCTTCTTAGTTATTTATTTCCACTCTCTAAAGGCTCTTGGCTTTAATATTTAACCATTTAACATTTTTAATGGTATTTTCTGAATGTGTTCTCAAATTAAATGTTGCTGAAAGCTGCCTTGCTTAAGAGGATGGGGGTTTGCCGAGCACTTGGGCCTGATTCAGCAAAAGCACTTGATTATCTTCAGTTTAATTTTACAAAGTACTTAAGCACATGCCTACTGCAAGGTATGTCCTTAAGTCCACTTCTGCTCAGCAAAGCGTTTAAACACGTGGTTTGCTTTAACCAGAGACAAGGGAGTTTGAGCATATGCTTAAATAGTCCTCAAACCTGGAACCTGAGCAGCAGGTTACCCTCTGCAGATGATTACCCTCCTGCCTTTCTAGAACTGGTGGATCTGTCACACTGCTAAAAACATTGAAAAAGGCAAACACCTTATAATATGCTATTTCTGGTAAAAGCAAGAGCAGCTCCTCCCCAGTTTGAGGCTTTTGCCAGGGCAGGGAAGGGAGCAATGCTCTGGAGTGAGTGAAGCTTTGTGGCTGTGCTGTTGTCTTGCTCCATATTTGGATGCTGTTGTGCAGATCCCTGCCTGAAGCCTGTGGGTGTTGCCGAAATACAGATAATAAATGACTCATGTGATTTGACAGAAGCCACTTTGCTGAGTACATCCAAGGCCTGTTGCCTTTCCTGGATATGCTAGCTGTGATAGGGGTTCTCCAACACCCTTTCTGCTCTAAGGTTTCAAATGTGTTGGTGTATTTAAGATTGGACCTCACTGAAGGTAAAACTCAGCCTGGAGATGTTCAGGATAGGATTTGGCACTTTGTCAAAATAGTCAGCAGAGATGGTCTGATGTTTATTTTAGCAAAACCAGGCAGGTTGGGATCAGCAGGGCTTCCCCCTGGATCACCTGTTTGGTTTGTGTGCTGAGTTTCTCTGAAACCTGGGAAATTGATAGCCCTTGGACTCTCAAATCAAATTATCCTGGAAAGCAGAAAGGCTCCAATCCTTGGCTGAGCCAGAACACAATATTTTCCGGGACTCAGCAAGTACTTTAAATCACAGCTTCCCTAATCCAAATTCGGAAAAAGTGCCATTCAGAGTTTTGATCCTGAGCTGCACTGTGATGCCACTTTTCCATAGCTGCCACAAACACAGGACCAGTGGCCAGAAGGAGTGACCCCATTCTGTGTGTTGCTGCCTGCTCCATGTGAGCATGAGCTGTGAGTAAAGAAAGACTTTCCTTCTTTATTTAAAATAAAAAAAAAATCTTTAAGAACAGGGAGCCCAACACCAGTGGTCCCAACTGTTCGTCCCACTGCTCTCTCTGGTGCAACAGCATCACAGTGATCAGGATTCAGGTGAGCACTGTGGGAGCTGCCTCCCATTCCACATTTGGAAACCGAAGGGGCAATGAAACACAACTGTTGCAGCAGCATTTGGTGTTAATTTGCTGGTGATTTGGTTAAAAATTTCATTTTCCAACATAAGGAGCCTCCTTGTTCCCACTAATAAAACCAACTGCTGATCACATTGTTCCGGCACCAGGGGAAGGACTGGGAAAGAAAAGCAGATAAACAAATAATGCTGTTATTTTCAGATGGGGGTGATCCAAACACCACAGAAAAGATCAGATCTTTTCCCAGTTATCCAGCTGAAGATCCTCCTTTGGATGGCACAAAGCAAGAGAGCTTTGGGGCTTTATGAATTCATGAATCAGCCCTGGTTGAAAATGTAGCTGTCTCCTCACCTGTCTGGTCCCTCTCTGTTTGCCTTGCAAAGCTCTATCAGTATAGACTCTCTGCTTGCTTTCACCAAGGCATGCGGGACATTTTACAAGTCCCTTTTTTTTTTTTTTTTTTTTCTTCAGAATATATTCCTTCCCTGCAAAGCTCTTGGCTATTCCTATCTTCTTAAAAAGCCCTAAAAAAAAAGTTGTTTGTGGTGGTAACTGTATGGAATGAGCTACAGCTTTATGCCATTTTTAGCACTTTTGGAACAGAGAGAATTGGAAGATCTGAAAATATATGCTTAATCGCCCCCAGGAAAGACTGCCATAATATTTTGGGTTGCATAAGCAAACTAAATTGGAAATCTGGAATCTATTCAAGACCTTTTGATCAGGGAGCTTTGCAAGTAGAGAAAAGTAAAAACACAGACAGATGGGGATTAGAGTTGAGCATCAGGAGAATAATTTCCTCTTTTAATTTCAGTTCCGCCAACATATAAAAAGCATTAACAATCCAGTTACGTAACATGCATCAGAGCCTGCCTTGACAGGACAGGAATTCTCGCCGTAATTAAGTCATTACCCAGCCCATATTTGCTGCATGGAGGTGGGGGTCTTTCTACACCAGGGAAAGACACCCCCCTCCTCCCGCTTCCTTCAAAAATCTGGACAAATGTCCTGGCTAAAATTAGAAGCAGTTATTGAGGCTAATAGGAGCTGCAGGAGGTTCAGGGAAAATTGAAACCTGCTCCGAGATACCACTGGGCTCACAAAATCTAATTGACAATCACTTGCAAAACCAAATCCACCCTATTTCTCTCTATCTTTGTCACTAAATCAGCTTCAGTGGGAGAAGAGAGATCAGGCTGTAGAGCAAGAGGAGATATTTTTGCTGATTTTTGATGTTGGGAACAATAGTGCATAATGTACTTGTTCTGATAGTGGGATCTTTGAGAGAGGTGCTACAACATCCAAAGGCTGGCAAGAGTCCCGCAAATTTGAGACTGCAAAGGCTGGCAGATTGGATAGGTTTCTCTTCTTGCCTGTTCTCCTCTGCTTGGGGCATATTTTTGTGCACAGTGGTTGATGCAGAATGATGCAAAAAAGCACTAAGAGGATGGGCTAAATAGGAACACTTACATTTCAGGATCAACTCACTAGCCACAGCTTCTGGACAGATTTTGAAGAGTGTCTGATACTCCTGAACATCCATATTAAGGACTATTTGCCTACTCAGATCAACTCACTAGACTGCTGACATTTGCACATTAGATAAAAGTCACTCCTTCCAGGTAGATGATTTTTTTTGAGATATTTTTGAGAATTCCTGCATACAGATTTAACTGCAGTTACTTTTGCTTGCCTATCATTCTTAGTACATGTACTTAGATGGGAGTAGGAGTGAGATTTCATGGACTGGGTCTGCTTCTCTTCCTTTCAATTAAATGGTATAGAAGAAGAGATCTGTATTGTTGGCATTGCTTTATGATACTCTGCATGAGATCAGAGGAGTCTCCAGGCAGTCTCTGCAGCAGGAGTAGAGCTGTCCTGGGAGCTTTTCTCCCACCCTGAGAAATCCAAAGTTGGACACGACAAATCCCTGGAGCTCTCCTTCTGTGGTCCTCACCCCAACCCGTTAGGGAAAGGTATGGTGTGGAAATCCTGATCTCCTGGAAAATCTGCAACAGAGTCTGACGGCAGCCATAACCTCTGGATTAGAGCTGTTTGAAGAGAGCTGCTGTGAGAGCTTCTGGTGGATGAGAGGCAGGGCATGACCCTAAATGTGCACTCACAGCCACAAAAGCCAAGCACGTCTTGGGTGCATCAAAAGAAGCTTCACCAGCAGGAAGGAGGAAGGTTAATCACCCACCCAAAATACTTTGTCCCTGGGGCCCCCACTACAAGGAGCATGTGGACCTCCTGGAGCAGATCCAGAGAAGGCAACAGAGATTATCAGGGCTGGAGCCCCTCTGCTCTGAAGCCAGGCTGGGAGAACTGGGGGAATTCAGACTGGAAAAGAGAAGGCTCTGGGGAGACCTTAGAGCTCCTTCCAGTGCTAGAGAGCTGGAGAGGGACTATGGACATGGGCCTGGAGTGGCAGGACAGGGGGGAATCCCTTCAAGCTGACACAGGACAGGTTTAATTTAGATATCAGAAAGAAATTTGTTCCAGTGAGAGTGGGGAGGCCCTGGCACAGGTTGCCCATAGATGCTGTGGCTGCCCCATTCCTGGAAGCATTCCAGGCTAGGTTGAATGTGGTTCTGAGCAATCTGGTCTGGTGGAAGGTGTTCCTACCCATTGCAGGGTTTTGGAACTAGACTGTCTTCAAGGTCCCTTCCAATCCAAACCCTTCTGTGTTTCTAGGAAGTCTTAGGTGCTGTACTGGGATTTGTGGATACACTATCACTTTTCACACGGAATTGCTGAGCAAGTGTGAGCCCAACCATTAATTGGACCTGGGGACTGTGGTTATTTCTGGACCACAAGAAGACCACAACAAAAAAAGTTAGTCATGTGTGAGTAGCACTCTGCAGGCTGATATGCCACAATAAATAAATAAAAATAAGAGAGAAGCATTAAAAATTAGTTGTACACATGACTGGCACATAATTTCCATTCAAATGGGTTATACTGTAGGTGCAGATGAGATCACAGGCTGCTATTTAAGGAGGAAACCTCTACTTACATAAATGTCTGATTACGCAACTGTCATGGAAACCAGAGATGACAAAGATGTATTAGATTAGCTTGTCCATTCCCTTGGAGCACAGGATTGTTCCTTGTGGTTTACTTTTCACTCAAGATTTTAAGAACTGATTGGTGCCTGCTGGGTGCTGAACTTGGGAAGAAATGATTTATAGTATGAGCTGGGCTGTCCCTTTTCTAAAGGTGATTTTCTTTGGAAACTCAGGAATAGAAGGGCTTAAAGCACCCAATGATCCTCACACCAGTGTCTAGTTCATCCTTGTACTTGTGTGCTTGGAGTATTCTGTTTTTCATTCCGTAAAATATGGGCCAGAGTCTTAGAGACTTTTCCATTCTGCCTGATCTTTCTTTAGTTTTCATCCCCTGACTATGTCATCCTTCCAAATAATACTCTATTTTCTCTGGTTTTGCACTCTGCCAGTGTGTCTCTCGTGATTGTTTCTTATCCAATCTGTACAAATTTAGCTGCTCTTAATCTTTGCTCATAGGTCAGTCTTTTGAGCCATGCTCATTTTTGCTGCTGTACAGGGAAATCAGCAGAGATTAGTATTTTAATCTTCTTTCCCTGTTTAAAGAAACCCCAGGACACACATTGAATGGTTTTCCTGTGACTTGAAATTTAAATGTTTAAAAGTAAGTGTATCTCTTTTTCTCAACTTTCACCTCTAGTTCCTCTCATTCATTGTTTCATCTGCTCCTCTGCCTTAGAAATGGTGCTTCTTTGAACAAATTGAACTTCAGTTTGGTTCCTTATCATGAACAGAGTGACATTGTTATGACATGAGCTATATGGTTTAGCCTCATCCATGTTCATTCTGCAGAATTAACCTGAACTACTTTTAAACCAAACCCTCTGGGTTGTCCAGTCCCACTGGACATGAGATTTGGGAGGATGCATAGCAAAACAAAGACAAAAAGATTAATGCTAAACTGATATTTACCCTCATTTTTGTCAACTGCTCCCTTTTTGATTGTATGTTCTGCTTGCTCACAACCTTTGGTTACTGTTACTTTCCTTAAAGATGGTTTCCTTGTTCTCTCTTAATCTCAGTGGTCGCTGAACTCAACTGCTGTTCCCTCATGTCCAATTCAGATAATATAAACAATTACAATGGATATTTCTTGTCCCTAAGGCTTATTGTTAGCCATGCTTAAAGAGTTTTAAGCAGTAAATGCTTTTTATGTGTAGTAGGACTTTAGCCAGCATCATAGAACAAATTAAATTCAGGCAGATCCCAGGAAAGAAACAGGCTGGAGAGTTGGGCCCTCTCCTCTGACAAGAGGTTCCAGAGCACACCTGTACCTGACCATTAACCATGGATGTCAACAGGAAAGCTGCTGCTGCAGAACACAGGGAGAAGCTGATACCTGATGAGCATAAATCCAAAATAGAAAAGGGCTTCTCTCTGAACCGTTGCATCAGGCTTTCAAGCTAAGTCTGATCTTGCTGAAATAATTTGAAAGAATCTTAGTGTGGGCACCTTCTCACTGCCAGCCTTGTCAAGCACCTCAGCAGTGACCTACAACTCCTTCTAGGGATATTTTAGCCAGGGCTGTCAGTGGAACTGGATTGTTCATTATGTGGTGGTTTTACAATGTGGACAACTGTTCAGGAGGGACCACTCTCCAAATGAGAGGAGAGTGACTCAGTCTCCAGGGCCAATTCAGTTATTGATTTTATTTATTTATTGTTTTTATTTTTTCTTGAGGCAGCTGATACAGAGAGCAATTACAGTGGTGATTTTTCTGTGCTGTGGATCTTGATTGACTGCCGTGGATCTTGATTGAGGGACCTGTGCTTATTTCACATCAAACCCCACTGCACGGCAGTGCTTTCCAGGCACTACTGAATGGAGACAGATTTGACCCTAGAGATGAAAATTTGAATTGTAACATCTCACCCTGGATATCCTTCCATCAGAGAGAAGACAGTAAAGCACAGTGCTTGTGAGATGATTTAGAAGACAAACACTCCAATTACTCATTTTAAATCACAGTAACTGGACTATGCACAGCCAAACTGACTGGTTCTGGAGCAGGTCAGATGAGTTTCAACCTCTTCTTCAAGTATTTAAAGGAAGTCCTTAACAACAAGAACTTGATTTGTTGCACTTCTTAGAAGGAGAATTTACTGGGTCCTCACCCCATTTTTCCACAGCAGATGCCAAAATTGCTGCTAGCCTGTGTCCCACAGACACATTTCTGCAGGAATGATCCCTGAATATCATCTAAGACCCTCTGAGAGCTTTCTAAATAATTTCAGCATGAGCTGTCTTAGGAAGTTAAAATCAAAGGCACAAGGACCAGCATATTTAATCAGATGGAAATGCCAAAATGAGAACCCCATTGAATGATTTGGGACTTTTCTCCCTGTACGGATTTTGAAAGAGGTCACGTGTTTGCAGTGCTCTGGCAAGCAGAGAGATGCTGTGCATTCAGCACAGGCAGTAATTACTCTCCTCTTTCTAAATTATATTACCAGGAGACATGTATATTTTTCGCATGGGTCTAGATTATGCTCTGAGAATAGAATGTTCCCGTATAAAGAGCATGGCTGGAGTAAATCAATGAGGATGCACTCAGAAACATCAATTAAAGGTAATACAAGTCTGTAGTGCGGTATTAGGAAAGGAGCAGAGTTTGAAATTCTGATCTCCCCAACTCTGCCTTCTCTCTAGGAAAGTGACAAAGCAGAACTACTCAGAAATTTGTAAGGTTTAAATATAAAATACTTGTCTCCTCTCATCCTCATCTTTACTCAGATTTTTACTCAGTTTCCAGCATAGTAGATGAGTGTAATATTTTTCTTCAGATCTCAAAGTTCTGCTGGGTTAAGGAGTTGACCTTCTGCAAGTGTCATGAGTTGAGTACCTTGGGTTTGAGGTACATGCTTTGGGACACCTGAAATCTGATTGCCTGAGGTGCCAAGAGCCCATCCAGTGATCCTGTGGAAGTCAAGAAAATCAGGTTCCCGGCTCCTTCAGAAAAGCAACTAAAAATTCAGATTTTCAGTGATGTCTGAATACAAAATAACAGCAAATCTTTAAAAGAGATGGGAACAAAATCGAGACCCTTTTACCCATCTAGTTTCTAATATCTGGAGCTCATCTGCAGAGGGGTGAGTAATCTGGCCACCATTGGACATCATTAGTTAGGGACACGTATGTAAACGTTGTCACCACATCCTCCGCTGGTCCCAGAGATTTTCTGTTATTGAGGCAAATGAGGAATTAATGTGAATTGTCCTTCAGCCTATTAATTCTGCATCCCCTTTGGAGACATTAATTCAGATGCAAAATCTGAGCCTGGGTTTGAGACTCCCCTGTTCTCCACATAGTTCATGCACAGAGTTCCTGCTCAGGCACATTTGTTACCTATGTGACACTCATCCATCATCGAGACTGTCATTGTGAGAGGTGGAAAATTTTCTTCTCACTACTCGGAAGGAAAAAGAAACTTACCAAGAATTTATAAGCTTTTTCAGCTGAGTGAATTATTCAGGAAAGGGTATTTTTCACTCCAAGGAGCACAGGTAAGCAGATTCCATTCATAGCTCAAATGCCAAACAACTTTAGCACCTTAGGTTTTAGTGCTTTATTTTATTAATATTAAGGTGGTGGTGGTGGGGGTAATTTTTTGGGTATTTTTTTTTTTTAATGCTTTTTCAGGTTTGGCAGAAAGCTGCTCCCTTTTCGTCACAGCCTGGATAATGAATTGCAGCATACAAAGCTGGTCATACGCAGCAGAGGCAGTGCGGAGCAAGAATCTTTGGGAAGAGTTTCCATAGAAACATTGACGTCCTCCTGGCGAACAGGACACTGAGTTCCTTCAATGGGAAGTATGGGGTTTTAAAGGAGCAGTGAGGAGGCAGGAAGCCAAGCCAGCAGAGCTATGACTTTGCATCTCCCAGCAGAATAGGGGGTTGGAGCTAGTGGGAGGGGAAGAAAAAAAGATTACCCAATTATCCTCGCATTATCAAAATGTTAGATTTGATGGTTGCTGTTTGAACGGTACTGTACAGAGCCTGGTAAATAATTAAATTACTGACTGCAACATGTGCAAGAGCTAGCAGCCAAAAATCATAAATACGCAAGGCTGTGAACTAGCAGCTTCTAAAAAATCTTGTCAGATTGTGCCACAGACTTAATCCCCAGAAGCCTTAAATTCAGCACAAATTGCCATGACGCAGGCACAAACCTCCTGGGGATGTGCGAGGTTGCACCCAGCGATGCGCACCCTCCCCTTCCCTGCTTGTCTTGGAATGAGACAAGTGTTTTGCTAATGTTCCAGCTCTGTGTTTTAAATAGCCCTGTGTCTACCCAGCTAAATAGTGGCTGAGCAACCCTGTCTGGAAGGAGGCTGTTTCTAGAAGGAAAACAGTCAGAGGAAATGTTTTTGCCAGAAACATTGGAAATCATACAAAACAAAAAGGCAGCATGCAAAAGAATTTGCTGCTGAGTGCTCCACAGTGTTTTTGTTCAGGCTCTCAAAATGCTTTGTTTCAGAGTAATTCCTAGATATGAAGGTGACAGAGTCCCTTCTTGGAAAGTGTGTGACCCACCCCAAGGTCCATCTGATGCCAAGGATGTTGTCCAGAGCCTCCTCCTGGCCGTGGGGGTGCTGCCTCTGGAGTGAGCACAGCTCAGCCTGAGAAAGTGAGCAGCCATCTGACCCAACAGGGTTGCTCTCAGCCTTCATGGCTTTCTCCAGCTCTAATTCGAGCGGTATATCTCTAGCACAATTCAGATTAGTCTCTGGGGTACCTGAATGTTTTTCAGCATCTTAGTGTGTCACGCTCCCAAACAGACTCATAAAATTGCTTAGGCTGGGATGGACCTCAACACTCAGATAGTTGCAACCCCCTGCCATGGGCAGGGACACCTTCCTCCAGACCAGGTTGCTCCAAGCCCCATCCAGCTTGGCCTGGAATGCTTCCAGGAACGGGGCAGCCACAGCTTCTCTAGGCAATCTATGCCAGGACATCACTCGCCTCACTGGGAAGAATTTCCTCTTTGTATCTAATTTAGCCTGCCCTCTGTCAGCTTTAAAAATACCCAATACCCAAATATCTTCTTGGAGTGAGTCAAATAAGGTGAGAGGCACCCATTGCAGCTCTTCCTCTATTTCTGTGACTCGTTTTTTACCCAGCAAACTCCTGTGGTGTGGGGTTTCCTTTGAGCAGGTGAGCTGATGGGAAGCTGTGCTCCACCAGAACAACATGGAGCAAGTGCAGAAGCAGATGGGGTGGTCTTGAACCAACCTTGTCCCCTCTACAAGAGAGTTTCCATTATTCAAAAGTATCTTGCAGGTTTATACACATCAATTTCTTGTTCAAATCCCTCCAGAGTGATTATCAAGAAATACAAGGCATTTACAACCCCATCATAGTTGAATGGGAGCTCCAGGTACCCTTCCATAGTCTGCTCCAGACAGTCTTCAAAGGCCAGCCACCACAGTGTTGCTGCTCTCCTTAATTCCTGTCCTTTGCAATGCTCAGAGACGGTGGCTATTTATACTGCTCTTATTTCAATGCTGAAAACTCTTTGCTGAAAGGTAAATCATTCCAAATCTATATGGGTATGAATCAATGCGAAGTTCCAGTAAATAATTTCATAGCAAAGACATCCATTTATTCAATGGGCTCCAGGTAGGTGTTTGATACAGGATATTGCACTGATCTATTTGCAGAATGTTTGCAAGAAGATAATTTTGGTTCAACTTGTTCAGCAAGATTCACTGTAGACACAGAAAGAGAGAAAAGTCAGAGTCAGAGCATCTCAAATAAATGTTTTGAGTTCCAGGGCCCTATTCAGATTGTTTCACAGGCATGAATTGCTTCAAGAGAATAGGAAGAGAGGGTAAAACAGATGTCTGTCTTCCTGAGGAGTACTTAGCTTTTTTCATATATTTGTCTCAGTGTTGTGTGGATGCAGAAGGCTTAGAAATAAGGACCCATTTAGAATGAAGGATGTTTTTACTTGAGCACTTTGTCCTTACTTACAACATAGGGGAATTTGAAGGCACATTATTCTTTCTTAACATTCCTTTATAAGGTGTTCAGCTAGCATAACAATGAACTTGATTTAAATATCCAGGTAGCTTGGATTTGTTTGTGCCAGGAAAAGACTGAAGGCAAACCGGACCCCACACCCACCATGATTAAGACAGTTGGGTCAAAGTGGGGCTGGGGACAACACCCTGAGCTGATCCAGAGCGGCAGGGACTGTGCCCAGCCTCTGGCTGACAAACCCACAGCACATGGGACTTACGTGCTGGCATGAATCTGCTTGTGCTTACACAGAAAGAAAGTGCTCTGTTCTACTGAATTAGGAAGAAATCCAGGTAGAGCAAGGGGATGCTCTGGTCTGACTGCAGCTGGGCCCTTTGAGCACCTCAGCTTGGTATTTCTGGAAGAGTGAGCAATAAGGGAAATTATCTACTTGACTGGTACTAAACTGGTACACTACAGCAGTCCCGAATTTCTCTGAATCAAGTCTTATCACAGCATTTCCTTTGACAGAGGTGCTCTCTCTTCTCTTCCAGATGATTCACAGAGCTCAGTGCTGTGCTTGGGGGTGTTTTTAGGTGAGCCACAGGCACTGTCCCAGTTGAGCTGCTCTCGCTCCATCTGAACAAACCCTCTTCAGAGACACTTAATCAAGTTTCACTTAAGTCTTATGAAACCTGGTGGCCCCTGATAACACCTTTGGTGCAGTGCTGAACTGGGGAGCAAACTCCTCATTGGAAATGAAGTAATTCCCATTAAAGACAGATTTATGTGTTGCTGGCAGGACCATGCACCATGCTCAAGGGTTTGCAGCGATGCCTCAGTGATTCTGTACTGGCTTATGCTTGGTGGAGAATTCCTACAAATGTCTCTGCATGCTGCTTAAAACTTGTGCTTGGCTTAAAAAAGAAGACAGGCAGTTCCTTTTTCATATCTTGTAGTCAAGAGCTGCCAAAGATGTGTAGATGTTTATATTCAGGCATTTCTGTTCAGAGGAAGCATCGGTGCCTTGCTCGCTGGCTGAATGGGGAAAATCTCCCTCTGCACCTGAGCCTATTCCCTTTGGGTGGATCTTCTGGAAAACTGCAGGAGGAACCACAGCAAGCAAACATTTTGCAAATCCACTACCCAGACGCACTGCTGCTCCTGGACTAGAGCCTGTGCAAACAGCAGGGAAATTGTATTCCCAGTGATACATCGTTTGAGCTTTCCTTCCAGCAGATCCTGCTTCTTTTTCACATCAGCTTCTCTGCTGAATCGAGGACACAGGAGATGCTCAATCCTGCCTTCTGGGCTCTCCTTTGTGAGATTTATAATGTTTTTGTGTTCCAACAGTAATCACAGACTGCTCACATTAAATGTTACACTATTGAAAAGTCTTTCCAAAGGGCTCCAAATATTTGATCATTCCTTGTAACAGCAGAAAACAAAGTATTTTTTTCAATAATGAAAAAATAATTCCCAATTTATCCTTCAAAATGGTGGTGGATTTCTGTGCCTTAGATGTGATACAAGCCCATTGCAGTTGCCATTTTGAACACCTAAATATCCTATAAACAGCTGAAATTCCCAAGGTGAGGACCCCATCATTTCAAACACTGCCTTGGAGAATGAGAGCAAGTGCTGAAGAATAACAAAAAGAAAGAACACATTTTTTTAAAGATGGGAATTTGATACTCAAAATTAAGCACGGCCATAACAATTACAGCCATCTAGTGGGCAATTTTTTTAAAAAATAAAATATTTCTATTCAATTTCAGTAGTAAAATACGAGGGGTCTAGCATATAACCTAGGGAGCAACTTTCACTGTGTTTTTTTTTTTTAACCTATTCTTCAGGAACACATAAAATCTCAAATATTTTCCTTCTTGCATGTAGTCTACAAATATTAGGAAAATTAGATCTCATCTGGTGCTACTGTTTTAATGAGGGACTTGCTGAGAGTATCCAATGAAATGTGTTATTGCTCATGCTGCAGCTGAAGGGATGGGACTGAATTTTTTAACAGAGATTTCCTTTCTCCAACTGGTTCATTCAATTTTAAAGTTAGATATATGACAACGCAAGCTTTAAGTAGTTGGCAACAAATCAACAGGCTTCACAGAATGATTAAGGATCTCTTTCTGCAGATGCTTTGTACATGTTCCTTTGTCTCTTGATGTCATTCATCATTTCAGGAGCCCCTCTGGCTTCAGAGGGTATTTCATGTTGATAGGATCTCTAGTGCATTTCTACTTAAAAGTAGAAATTTCTACTTTTAAAGTTAGCATTTAATCTGAATCTTTGCATATCAAAAGGAAGAAAAAGTACCTTTCCTTTATCTTACTTTTATATGGAGCATATGGGCTGAAACACTGAATTTCAGATCTGAATTCCAAAATCTCCACAGCATTTTGATTTAGCCCATAATAAAATCTGCACTGGGATTTCATAACAAAGCTTTTTAATCCACCTTCAAGAAGGGATAAGATTCTCTGTGAGAGGGTTTGTTCTGTTAGTAGTTTGTTTTGTTTTTTTCCTTCTAATTTCATCTGTGTTCAAGACTTTAAATACATATTTACCGAACAAACAAACTTTCTCAGAATAATCTCCACAGGCTTTTGATCGCATGCCTCTGAGTGGAAGAACAGGCTGTAGGACCTCTTAACTCTGTGACAAAAAATAACTGGCTGTGAATTTTGGAAAACCTCTCTGGCATGTGTTCAAGCCAGTATTAATGCAAACCACCCCATGCCAAACTTCTGACTCACCCCAAATGGCAGTTCCCAACACTCATCCCATTGTTGGCCTTTCCTAGGAAAAAACCAAAGCAGCTCCTCCCTTCCTTCCTGAAACCTCACGTGCCCCAACTGCTGCTGGACAGGGCATCTTCTGTATTTCCAAGTGTTTAACCTGGGGAGTGAGACTGTGCCAGTGGATCTTGAAGAGGTGCTTGCAGCAGTAAAATTGTCTCAGTTCCCCAGTCCCTGGGCAAAGAGTGTCCTTCAGCCAGTCCTAGTGGTTTCACATTCGGGGCATGAAAACCTCTTTGCAGCAAGTATGTAAAATTCTCCTTGTGCCTCTGGTGCAATTCTCTTTGAAGACAGATATATGTCAATTATAGTATTCTGTTTTTTCTAAATTCTATACACATTTATATAAACTCAGTGGTCTTTTCCAACTCAAGATACTCTATGATTCTATGGTGCTTATGTATGGTGTTTATGTATTATTTATGTAGTGTGTAAATATCCAAGTAGCCATTATCCAGATGGAGGCAACATTTGCAAATGAAAATGCTGTTTAAATACCACAGTCCTTCAGAATCTTGTGTTTTGGAAGAAATCTTGTCCCACACTTGTTTGTGCCAGTTCCAGGAGGTTTTTAAATTCCTTATCTTGCAGGGGAGATGCAAGGAGTGAAGGGCAGAGGTTATGCTGATCTAGCTATGAATTTCTTGACCTCTGACAGTTTTAGTTTTTTAATCACAACCTTTTCTAAGTACAGGATATGCAGTATAACTTGCCAAATAAAATCCTGGATAGATATGGAGCTGAATTTTTGATGCAGTTACTGATATTTCATTAACCTTTATCTTGACAAGTGGAAATAACACGCAGTGATTCAGGGGAAGTTTTTCACTTGCAGAGAAAAAATGGTGCCAAAAGAAAGTAAATGGGCTACAACTTAATAAATACAAATCTCAATAACAGGAATCAATTCCAGCTGGACTTGGCTGCTTGTCTGTGTTTTGGATGCATCAGGGCTGTTGTGATGATGCTCTCAGGGCATTACAGAGCCATGGCTCAGGAGTCCATGGGCGACCTTAGCCAGCCTCAGGACTAGGGTGGCCTCCCTCCAGGCTCCCTCCTCTGTTTTATTCCCCCAGATGAAGACTTGGGCCTCAAGGATTGTCTGTCCCACCACGGGCTGTGGCCTCTCCATTTTATGTTTTTTCTTCAGCCTTGTGGATCCACAGGGCTCAGCTGCTAAAAGGCTTCTGCTCTGCAAAAAGGCTGCTATACTCATGGCCCTGTTGATGTGGATATGCAACCACCAACCCACCAAAACCCCAGGGAGAACTTTTTTTAGGAGGACATGAGCAAAATACAGCTTCCCTACAACTGCAACCTCAATGGTTGCTAGCAGAGGCCCCCAGAGGAGATGACAGAGCTGGTGAGTAATAAGGATAACTGATGTTTTTCCAAGTGAAAAACCAGCCTGACTCACCACTATTTTGTTTCTTTTATTGTTATTTGTATTGCTCTGATGCCAGACAACAGATCTCAATTATTGAGCTCAGGGTTTTATCACCATATAACAGGACAAAGTGTCCACTGAAATGCTTCCAGACTAAAGCAGTAGGAGGTAAAAAAAGAAAAGGCAAAGTCACTTGCTCGCTGCTGCCCTGTAATTCGGGGCTGCCCTACTTCTCATTAAGCACCTTCACTCACTCATGGTGGCATTATTTCCTGCTGGCCTTGCCTTGGTCTAAGCCGAGGTTTATAAATAATCAATACCATTTGTTTTCCAAATAAAAGACCCACTTGGTGTACATATTCTGGGACCCGTCGTGCTCCAGGGGGAGCACTTGCTGCCGGCAGGGGCTGCTCAGATCCGAAGCTTTTTATCGAGATACAGATCTGAGGCATCAGGAGAACAAAACATGCCATCAGAAAATCAGCAGGAGCAGGTAGAACACCACAGGTATGGCAGTGGTCACCCCATGCCATTCACTCTGGCCGTGCCATTCTCCAGTGAGCAGCACAGTCCTGTATAATCAGTTCCTCTGTTAGATGAAGTCAGGATCTATTCCTGGGCAGGGATGCCATGGAAAATGTCCCTCTGGAGCTGGTATCTGCCAGGGATAATGTCTCTCTCAAGCCAACGTCTTCCTTCTGCTTGAGATACGGCCTCTCACGGCCTTTGCAACATTGTGGGTGCTGCTGTTGCTGGGAGCAGTTGTACCCACCACTGCACCTGCCAAGCAGAAGACATCCCAGGGAGTTCAGCATAGTATCAAGGCCTGGATTCATGCATCTACTGGAGCAGAATAATTCCCAGATCCAGAGAGAAAAGCACAAACAAAGAGAACCTAGATGTCAGAGACAAAAGCTGGCTGGGAGATCAATGCAGAAAAGCCCTGCCCAAGATCTGGGGTATAATGGGAGCTGAGTAGGATGGGACTTGGCATAGATAGAAGCTATTAGGAGCCGCAAAGAAGAACAGAATATTTAGATAGTGAGAAGGGAGAACAGCTGGAAGAGGAGGCTGGGAGGAAAGCAGGTAGAAGGGTGTAAATTTTGGTTTGTGTGTGCCAGTACAATAGCAACAATCCTGCAAGGAGCAGGGGAAAAGCCAGACAGTTCCAGAGGATCCCAGCAGGAAGCAAAGCTGCTTAGATGCTCTGGAGGGACAGAAGTGGTGGTGATGCTGAGAATGGGCACACCTGCTGCTCCAAGGCTTTGTCCTGGCCCAAGAGTAGGAGGCAGTTTCTCTGACTTTCTTTTGGGGAGTTTGGTGGGGGTATTGTTTGTTTGTTTGTTTGTTTGTTTTGATTTTTTCTTTTATTATTGTTGTTGTTTTGAGGGGATTTTGAGATGGTTTTTGTTGCTGTTTTTCTTAAGGCAGATTCCAGATGTGTTCTGCTGAGACAGCTCTAACTCCTGCCTCAAGTACCCTGGGCTCTCCAAGCACCCTGAGAATGACCCTAAAACTGAACTACACCTGTGCCAAGTGCCAGCTCTGTGACAGTGGCTTGGGCTCATATGGCAGAGGGTGTTAGTGAATCTCTGCTGGTCTGACCACCATAGTTGGGGTATCCCAGGCTGGCATCACCACCCAGGGCCTACCTTCACCACCCAACAGCAGCACAGAAGTGGGCAGAGGAGTGAGGGTTTGTTTGCACTGATCTCAGGCTTGTGAAGACATGCCTGGTATTCTGGTCAGCAATGACTGACTCTTGAAGTAAATAATCAGCCATTCTGGAGGGCTGTGCCTTTGTATTAGGACAATTATTGCTTTCTTCTAGCCTCAGCTGTGCATTGCTTCTCTTTATGAGAAATTCTCATGTCTGTCTGTCAGTCATCTTGTCTCAGTGGGGAAAAAAAATCCCCAAGCCCTGTCATAGCAGAAAATGAGAAAATTATCAATATCTAGAGTGTATGTGAAAAATATGAACTCTTTCTCCATTTGGGAGAATTAATCTTGGTTGTAATGTCTTATAAATGTTAGCAACTTTTCAGACATTCAAAAACGTTAATGATCCTGAGGTACCAAAACAGCTTGCCTTGGAGTTAGTTATCCATATTAAAAATATAGTCTCGCCCTCTACAGCCATCTCCAAGTCTCTCAGAGCTGAGGCCTTATGGATTGCTTTATGCATTCAGGAAGCAAAGGCATGATTAGTACATTCATGCAATCGCTACAGGCTCTGATGATTGCCTGTGTATCAGATGTCAGGATCCAGCTTTGGTGCCTGAGATCAGCTCAATAAATACTATCAGCTTCTGCCAAGTGTAGGAATAGAAAAAAAATCTCTCAATAGCTGTAGCTTTGAATAGGAATCCTCGAGTAAAGGAAATCTCTCTTCTTCAGATTTCCACTGGCTTCATTACGCTGCAGAGAAGGGACCACAGAGGTGACAGCCCCAAGTGCTACAGCTGGGCTATGAGAGGGTCCCATCAGTCCTAGGGATGATACCCCACCCCTCCCTATTACAGGCGTGTCTGAGCCAGTCTGTAGTCCTTCTTCCCCTGAAGAGTAGCCACTGACCCCACCTGTTGCTCCTCCAGGAAAGGTGGGTGTTCAGGTGAGCGGGCTCAGCCTCCCATCCTCCTCTCCTAGAACCACACATGAATCCCTGTGCTGCCCAGGGTTTTGTGCTGTTGTTTCCGCCTTCAAAAGAGTTGATTTTGGGGTCAGCTCCCCATGGGAAATCTGGGACCAACTCCTTCTCCCTCAGGCTGTCTCAGACTCCAGCACAGCCCAGTTCCTGTGGCTGCATACAGCTCTGTCCCACTGCTTTGGGCTGCCACTCATGAATATATTCATTGAGATGCTTCAGGGCAGCCTGAAGCAGCTAAGGCTGCCACATGCCACCACATCCCCAGGCATACTGAGGACTCGTTTAATTCAGATCCAAGCCTTATTAAGGCTACCTGGAACCACAGGTTTTAGTCCTGGCTCCACTGAAGCTGGCTGTGGGCTTGTGCTGAGTGGAAGAATGTGACAGAACTAGTTACTTCTGCAGGCATTCCTGCGGTAGGACTCAAAATTACATCTGAATCTATTCTGCTATTTTCTGTTTCAAATATCTGAACTTTTGCTTTTATGAGCCTTCAACTGTTTTATTTCTCTACCAGATTAAATTGTTCCTCTCACTGTAGCTTTGGGCTTTTGCAGCTGAATGGGACACAGGAGACCTGAACAGGGAGTATTGGGACTGAAGACACAGCAGAACACAAAAAGCAGCTGATGATCAGCAGACACCACAAGTTACTTAAAATGTCTTTTGTTACTTAGCTATTGTTTGGTTAAATGTGGTACCTGCAGCTTGAACAATAAGCAGAAGCAGGGTATTGCACTGATGGGCTGTTACGGAGTGCAAGGTGAGGTTTCAGTGTAGGAGGCCAGAGGCAGCACATTTGCCTAGAAAGACCTGGTACTGCCCTTCCAGGCAGCCCATTAGCTAAGCTTCCAAGGAGCCACACAAATTATGTCTATTGCATTTCTTTGAGCCCACACTGGGGAAATTTATTTAAACAATTTGGTGCAGGGAAAAATGGATGCTGGCAGGACTTTGGGCTCCAGCCCCAAGTAGATGGAGCTGTGGGAGTGCTGCTCCCAGAGAGAGGTCCAGGCCACCCACACTGAGCTCTTCTTCCTCCCACACCAAGGTGTGCTGGGCTCTGAGGAGATGCTTCTAAACCTTCTTTGAATCAGGTAGGTTATTTCTGGGATGATCAAGCTGGATGCAAGTATTTCATTGCCCACCTCACAGACCAATGACCCCATAACCTGCTGGAACCCCTGTTCCACCCCATCTGGGTGTTGTTGTTGTGCTCCCTCTGCTCTTCAGAGAGCAGAGGGCAAGAAAAAGGGTGTTTTCAGACACTAGCAACTGCTTTCTCAAAGCTTGTGGTGTTGCTCCAAAGGGAGTAACTCATTGCATGCACCACTCCCGAGCTTTTTTGGATGCACCAAATGAATGAAATGTAAATTCCTTCCTTTTTTTCCTCATCAAGTTCCTCTGTTCTGAAGTTGAGTTGAGCTTTCTGATCCAATTGTCCTTCCCTTTCCAAACAAATAGAATGTCTTTGAAAAACTGCCTGTACTTTTATACAGCCAACATCTGGTTTTGGTAAAAACTCTGTAACTTTTTAAATGCTACTTGCAGTCTAGAGGGAAAGGTGGGTAATATTTAGTAGATATTCTCTGCCTTCATTTTTAAGAAAAAAACCCCCATCCATTAATTCTGCTGCTGGCAGTTGAGAAAGCAGTTGGGCTGAACTTTTAAGTGAACAAACACTTATGGATCTATTTATACCTGCCCTGAAGCTGACTACCATTGGTGGAACTGCTGTAATTATTTCCTCTTCCTGGTTTCTACTGTCCTATAAACATCTCCTGGAGCGGCTTGTTAACAAATTACTGCTGCACATGGTGAAATTAGAATCAAGTCCTTATTAACAAACAAACCAAATTGACTAAAATTACTAAAATTGACAGTAGCAAAGGTGAGAGGAGCTGCTTTGAGACAGCTTTTGCTTCTTAGCCCCATCTATCTAGGGAGGCTGAGAATTACAAGTGACAAATGTGGCTGGCAGCTGAGGGGAGACGGGGACCTGAGAGGGAATGATGGGGAGATGCAACATCAGTCTTTTCTGTGTTCCTTTGTCCACCACTGCATGTTTCCAATTGATTTCTCTCCCTAAACAGTCCCTCTCCTTTGTTATCTTCCCACTCTTCTCCCACCCCTTTCTCCTTTGGTTTATTTCTCAGAGCAGATGATCTCCTCTGCCCACCATCCAGCTTAACTCTAGTTACAATATCAAAGATCATTGAAATAGTTTTTATATGTTAAAACCCCAGAGTGTCTGGTCACCAGATATCCAGCTGCCTCTCAGTCGGGGTTATCTATGCACTTGTACTTCCAGTTCCATGGCCTCAAGCTATTGTGCTTCATCACAACTCAGGATGCTCATGAACTCAGTTACAACTGAAGTGACATTAAATTGTTACCACTTTCTTTAGGAAATGGCCAGTGGTGATATTTACTGTTGCCTTCTGGGGTACAGAGTCCAAATTACTCATTTTGAAAATAAACCTTACACTGTTTAGAGGTATGAAATGTGGCCCTTTAGCTCCAAGCATGAAGTAATGATACTTCTGGAGCTAGAGGATGGATGTGCTACAATCTGTGAACTTCTGCCTCCCCTGCAGGACAAGAGAACAGAACCCTGAGATGTGAAGAGGTAGAGGGTCTGGAATAGCCTGAATGGAGTCAGGTGTGCTCTGTATCTTAGTGATGCCCTAAATTTCCAAGAGAATCTTTACTATGGGAAGATCTTTTTAAAAAGCATCTTTACTTTGTGCAACTTGCTCTGGGTAAGCCAGCATTAGCAGGGGGTTGGATCAGACACCTCCTTCTAACCTAAACAATTCCATGATCCTGTGATGACATTAGGAAAAATTTCTTCACCTAAAGGGCTGCCAATAATTGGAACAGGCTTCCCAGGGCAGTGGTGGAGTCACCATACCTGGAGGTATCTAAAAGAATTGCAGATGTGGCACTTGGGGACACAGTTTACTGGTGGGCTTGCTAGTGCTGGGTTACAGATGGACTCGATCTTTTCCATCCTAAAGGATCCTGGGATAATATTCTACATCCATGGCAGACTGGTGGGGGTGCAGAACTGAGAACAGGCTGTGGGGAGGGCTACAATGAGTCCCTAAGGTGACAATCATAGCAGAGATTTCAAAATCCTCAAAAGATAGCCTTTCTTGATAGCAGGAGATGCAAAGCATGTACCAGTTCAGTGCCATTGTACAGCAATATCCTTTGGAAGATTTGCCAGATGGCTGCCAGCAAGACTTTTAAACTGACTTTTTTTCCAAGCCAGTCATATCATCATCCATCAGACAATCATTTTGGACTGACATTGTGGAGTGTGGCTTTCTCCTGTTTGCTTGCTCCTGTTTATTTCTAGCAGATTTATTTATATCTAGAACTGATATAAGTGGAAAAATTTCTTTGTTTCATTAAAAGATTCCTTGATCTAAACTTTAAAAGACTTGTCTTCAGAGAGATCGAAGTCAACCCAATGTATGTCTGTCACTCCTAAGGTTTTCTTATATCCCAGTCTTCAGGTAAACCTAGAAAAGACATTTTGTGACAGAGTGGTCACAACTGTGGTGATTAGGTTAAAGTGGAGCTGGCCATGAATTCTTGTGTACTAATACATGCCTATCATCCAGGCTTCTTAATTATTATTTTCCAAGAGGTGAAACAATGTTGACACTGTCAGATGCAAGTCAAGGTAAAACCCAGTGACAACAGCAAGCATGGAAAATTACCACCCACTGCCCAGCAACTCACAGTCAAGCAAGTAAAATATGATTTGCACGGCTGAGTAGAGGCATTGTCAGGGTGCTAACCTAGGAGCAAAGCACTCCTAAACCCCATCTGTCATGACCTATTGCTTACTCCTTGGAAAACTGCATGTAGATGGCTTCCTAAAAGAGGCTATTAATTCTGGGTACCTTATTTATTAATTTTGGGGTGTGAATCTTTATGTACCCTGATTTCTAAACAAACAGTGGCATGCTGTGACTAGGACAGAGCTCACAGTGCACACAGTGCTCTCAGTGCACACCCAAGCCTCTCTGCCTGTTACCTGCCAGTGCCACGGAAAGGATGGGATGTTTGTGGGCACTTTGAAGGAGTGAAGCTGAACAGAGTTACTGAGTGTTATTGTGGTGAGTTGGAGTATATCCTGGATATGAATCATCTTGCTCTCTCTGACCTACTGTCCTAATTGAAAGTCATTTATTCCTCCAATGCTTGTCACAGCCCAGGTTGTACCTTTTCACAATGAAGCAGCAGCCTGGAGCTGCAGATGTTTGCCCCAGTCCTTCATTACATGAAAAACTGGAAGAGATTTAGTAAACAGCCTGCTGAATCATGGATACTCCACAAATGTGACCCCAATTTCCTGCCCCTTTATTTTGCTGTTTTCTCTGGCAGGGTCAGGCTTTCCCATTGGCTATATGAATTTTACTGCTGTGCATGTTCCAGTAAAATCAAAGGCCTTAGAAAAGGGATTCTGTGGAAGCTTTTTTTGTCAAGGCCTTAACACTCATTAGTTATAGTTAGGGCACATGGCGCAAGGCAGGAGCAGCAGAGTTGCTCCTGTTTGACTGCACAGGTGTTGCTGCCTCTTCAGGAACCTCCATTGCTTTGTGGATCCAGGATGACAGATGTCCCATCATTTTTCCAAAACATTTAAGAAGCATGCTCTTCCCTGACCATCTTGTATTTCTATTTATTAAAGAGAGGAATGATTGCCTGCTCTAAGATGCCCATGGTGACAGGCTGCCCAGCCTCATCCCTTTGAAGAATTTCAATCCAAGGGCAGAATGAAGGCCTTCCAGCCTGCTCTGCCACACTTCTCCTGGCAGGATAACAGTAAATGGCAGCTGAGTAGCCCACCAGTTGCTTTAGATTAAGAGGCTAAATGTTGGAGTGGCTGCAGAAATTGAATCCATCGCTCCCCTCGGCAAAGCCCCTGGTGCCTCCCCTGAGTCTTCCCAGTGATGTTCTTCCTTGCCATCTAGGCGCTTCCCTGACTGAGCTGAATCAGGGACATTAACAATTAATTGTCCCTATTTGGATGTCACTTGGGCAAGCTGCTGACAAACATTTAGCAAGAACAATCTGGATAGGAATACTGGGCTTTCAAAACACTCTTCTGGCAATGTAAGCGAGAGAGCTGTCAAACGTAGCCTGGGCAGGGAGTAACCTGTCTGGGGAAGCCATAGATGCTTTTATGTATTTCAGTCCTATCTTTGAAGGGTTCAGACAGCATTTTTAAAAATCTTAGAATGTGTTGCTTTCTTCACCATAAGAGGTTCCTTTTCCCCCCCCAATTACATCCTTTAGATGTGCCTTTATTTTGAAAAGGTACAGCCTTTATGCTGATCAACCAGAAGAGATCAGATCCTTAACTCCAGCTGGATCCTGACCCTGCTTTAGATCAGTTCCGAATTTTAGATTTACTCCTCCTTACCATATTTATGGAGTTTTTTTACCATCAGTTTTATTCTTAAGGGCTCTTCTCTGGAAACACATTTCAACTAAATTTATTTTTATTCTACAGAAGGAAGCTCTTGGAGAAAATATTATCCAACTCAGAAGAGAACTTCCAGGGAGCATATCTCCTGGTGTGAAGGAACAATTGCATTATTATCAATCTGGAGCTGGAGATAAATGGGATTTATCCTCTTTGGGAAAAGCATTTGTCAGACAATAAAAGTTATAATTCCTGGTAAGGAAACAGGTTGGGCTGTGCAGTGTAGAATCTAAGCCTGATGTGTGTGTTGAAGTTAGTCTTTGTTTTCTGATATGAAACCAGTCCCACATATGAAGGAAACAAATTTCAGCCTCTTTCTTACTTGGTATTCAAAAGCTGCTCATACAATAGTTCAGCCATCCAGAAAGGAGATATCCACAGATAACTGGAAACAAAAATAATTTCTGCCATTTCCATGACTGGTTGCACTCTCAGATCATCCAGCTCAGGCCCGGCGTCTTTTGCAAATCCTTGTAAGTGGGATTGCTGGTTAATACTTGCTGTAATTAATTTAGGACATAGCCCTTCTGCTCTTTCTTTTCACTACCTGAGGGAGAGTTGAAACAGATATCACCAAAGGCACGAGTGCTGGTTTGACTTATGGCCACAGTCAGCTAAATCTGAGCTCTTTGCCCAGTATTAATGGCTCGTTCACCTTGGGTCTCTCGCATTGCTTCTTACAATTGCCCTTCCTCTACTTAAATTTCAAAACTTGAGAATTCTTCTGGTTTAATGCATAATCACACAGTTACACCTCCAAATGAGTATGAGGTTATTTTCAAGATTAAAAAAAAATTCAATTTAAAACACTTGGTCTGTATTTTCTTGCTCATATATGCAGGTACTTTTATTAAATTCTGTTCTGAGCAGTGTCATGTGTGTATGAAGCCTCGAGTTAGACTGAAATGAAATAGTGAGAATTTATAGAAAAGTTTTTTGTGAGAAAACATCCTCAGCTATGGAGCATTAGAAACTAGAGAGTTAGAGCTGGAGCTCAGAGAGTGGCTATGAATATGGAGAGCCAGGAGTTAGAATAATTACAAGGGAGGCAACTGCACCAGCCAGGATGAAAGATGAGAGTTTCTGTAGAAAATTAATCATGATAACAAAGCAGGGGGAAGATGCCTTGTGACAGCAGCTGGATTTGTAGTATGAAACCTCAAATAGGAACATGAAACATAAGTTTGCTTGGAGGAGGTGATGCCTTTTTCCTGGTCTTAGATAAAACAAAGCTAGGCACGGTTAGAGGGTTGGGGGTCGTTACCTCGGTATTTTAATTAGGACCCTGTTTGATGCATCACTTCACCCAGGTGACATGCATCGCAATGCACACACCCCATCAATCATGTGCACAAGTTATAGACTTTACACATCAGCATATCTAACAAGGAAGCCCAATAAGGGGGCTGGGGTGGACTAAATTCTAGTTTACAGAAGCTGTCATACTAGAGGACTTTCTTCTTAAGACAGTAGAATATTTGGCATCCCTGGCTCTGCAGTTCTGGGATATGTAGTCTCATGGCCCGCAGGACACCTACAGAACACTAAGCCCTAGACTAAGTAAAAGATTACAAGTATGCATGCTAATACTTGTGGATACATAGAACTGTGTAAAAGGTATATAAAAGAAAAGGCAAAAAATCATTTCGGCATTAGAGGGAAAAAATCAATCAGGAGATTTAACATAGGATTGTGAGACTATAGAAAGCTCCATTGCTTTCCGGAATGCTGCACCATTTACCCTAATCGGGGGGATGAGTCAGCACTCAATTATGCTCAGGCAATTTTATATTCAGTTTTTTATGCATTGGCGACAAAGCAATTTAGATAATATGGTCACACAGCAGAATCACTTTCTTTACAAATCTTAGTTCCATTAGCTACAATAAAAAGTATGTCACTCTGAGTGTTCATTTCCCAGTGTGGAAGATAATCGTCATGTGGGATCAAGAAGAAATCTCTTCTTCCCATTGCCAAACTCAATGTAATTGTGTGACATGGCTGTTTTATCCCTGCTTCTGATGATCTTACTTACAGCTGCTCTTGAGACTGCATAGATCCATTGCTATGTGCAGGGGCTGCTGAAGTCTTTGCATTAATAATAGCATGTGAGGTAATGGCTCCTACAGGGTCGTGTGTTCTAGAGAAAACATTCTGTTCTAATGAAGTGGGTCATATATATGTAGATACACAAGGGTGGCTTAATCTATCCATCACAGGGTAAAGAGCTGCAAAACAGAAGAATCTCTGTAAAATTGTCTCTCTTGAATTGGCAAGTCCCATGAAGTCCCTTGAGCACTGTCCTGGGGGATTTCAAGGTGTGGCTTTACACAGCATTTTGACACCAGCTCAGGAAAGATGTTACCATAATATGACCTTTTGTTTAATCTTTTAAGGCACTTATTACATTATGTTGGCAATTACACCTTTAGGAATCAGAAGTTGGAGAGGAAATGAGTGATTTGAACCGAGTGATCATTTAAATGCCAGTGACAAACTGAGCCTCCCATGAGCTGCTCCTTACATGAATAGGATGTACAAACTGTGTAAAATCCACTTTGTATGTCTCAGGACCAAATACATCACTTGAATCTTCATTCTCTTCCATTATTCCTGTGTCCATGACTCAATGTACTTTAATAGGAGTGGAGTAAGGACCAGATCTGTACCAATACAAGCTCAAAGAGAAATTTTCATTTGCTTTTCCCCCCCCCATGGATAATACCCTTAAAGATTCAGGGTCAAACTTTCAGCTGTCATATCCTGGCATCTTTCCACTCAACTAGCTCTTCATGTCTGCATAAGTACTGGGTTCCTGTTCAGTTGAAAATCCACCCTTGTTGGGTTTTTATTTTTATTCTTTTTAATGAAGATAGTTTTCATAATCTTCTCATGAGGAGGATTTCCAGACTGTATTTATCAAGACACAGATATTTGAACTCATTTACTTTGAAGTCACTGTCATTCACACTGTCACAGCATGACAGCACAGCAGGTTAACTCAGCACTTCTCGAATAAGACTACCTTCAGACTCAGTATCAACACCTCTAATTGCTGCCTTTCCTAAAGGTGATATTCCACCCGTCACCTGGTAGTCACTGATTAAACTCTCCAAGTCCTGGGCTCAGAATAAAACACTCTTACTAATAGGAATAGTATGCAAAAAGGTATAAGAAACACATTCAACAACCACATGCTCCTGAGAAGAGGGATTGCCTGAAAGCTTAAAATATGGATAGTTTCTTACCATCCATAGTAAGACCTGCACTGTTCTTAGTTGTTTTAAATTCTTACACAAGAAACAAGGGAGATCTTCTGGGGACGTAAAATTATATTTTGTTACGGATTTTATTGCAAAAAAATTGAGGTACCTTCCAATCTCGATAATAAATTGACAGTGAAGGGAAACATCCTTCCTCCCCTTCTCATTCAAGGTCTACATCTCTTTGCTGAAGA
The DNA here is from genome assembly GCA_025920805.1 of Petroica traversi. Lineage (NCBI taxonomy): Eukaryota > Metazoa > Chordata > Aves > Passeriformes > Petroicidae > Petroica > Petroica traversi. The sequence continues at coordinate 4,752,977 of JAHLSL010000068.1, forward strand.
ACTAGAAAACAGTGACAGCTTCACTGATCCTTCCTAAGTAAACAAAAAGCACTGCTGGGAGAGCCAAAGGGTGCAGATTTGGCTTAGAGGAAATTGTGGCTAGTCAGGAAAGGTGTATTGCCAGGATCTTTGCCTAAATAAAATTGAGTTTTCATTTATTTCAAGAAGAGATACCTGGTAATTCACAGATTATTTTTTTTTTACCCTAGCTGATGATTACCAGAATATCAAAAAAGTAGCTGAATTTTTGTGTTTATTGGAACATTTTGGTAAACAGTCACTCCTCCACTGCACCTTCTTTCAGTTTAAACAGACTGAATGAAAGCTATTTCTTCATAGGAATTTTTTCTCCTCTATATTATCTATTTTTTCACATTTAGTATCTCTTGAATAAGACTGAATAGTTTTCCTGGAATTCCCTTTTCAGAAAAAAAAATAAAAAATTACTTGCCTTCCTGGAAAAGGCAAAGTACACAAAATTCTTAAGTAAATTCCTAGTGAGACATTTTCAAGCTGTCTATTCAGAAATTGAACGGGCAAAAGATCAGCCCTTCATCTTCAGTGTTTATTTTTGATCCCCATGAAAGTACTGACAGTTTAAAAAGTAGCTTTCTGTCTCTTTAAAGCTGTTTATGAATCATTGTTTGGAATGAGCGTAACAAAGCACTCGAAGCCGATTAACTTAGAAGTTCCATGGTTATCAGCTAGGACAGTCCTCAGCTCATAATTTTATCTATTAACAGATACTGCACAACTAACTGACATTAAACTGGCAGGTTCCCAGTGCAAAGGTGAACTTGAGGAAAAAATTATATTGGATTTTAATAAAACTTTCTTCAAAGGTCAACCTCTCTAATGTATGAAATCAATCTTCCTTCCTCTTTCTTCAGCCCATTTATTCACAGCTATAGGAAATTCTGATGCTCATAAAATATTTCCCAGTCCCTCCCCCTTATTACAGTTTCTATCTACCTGTCACTATTACTTTTCACAGCAGTTTTAGATTCCTTTAGATTCCTTATTTCACTCTTTTTTACTGGCCTTCTCAGAATCTGTACCCCATTCTGAAAATGTCACTTATCAGGCTCCTCTTCAAGTACAGATTCTGTGTTATGCCATCTTCAGGAAAAACAAACAACCCACATTTTTACTTGAGGTTTCATCCTTGAAAGTAGATGAAACTTTGGGAAGAAAAAAGCTTTGGTGCAAAATCTTTATTTCTCCTTGTTTTACTTCTCCTTTATCCAGTAGCTGCTGTGTCTTGCTCAGGACTTCATCAACTTTTTCCAGGAAAGCTATAATAAAGGTAGCATTCCACTTAGGAGAGAGTGATGTGCTTGTGAGCTCTGAGCTCTAATCTCCTGCAGATGAGTACCTTTTACTGATGTTGGCCCAGCAAAATTCTAAATATATATAGAGAGAAAGAGATATTTTTTTTAAATTAAGAAGAGTCACTAATATCCAAGAAAGTACCAACTTAGAAGGTTTTTTTTCAGTGTACTCCCTACACAAAATTATAGATACTCCAATCTGGAACCTGCCTTTCAATCTGTGGCATCCAAGCTCCAGCTTTTGGAAGCCAGATTTCTAAAATCTTGGCATCACCAGAGCCATTAACATCACACACTGTAACAGCAGAGCAAGTCCTGCTGCTGGTGTTTGGATTTACCTGCCCAGCTGAGCTGTGAGGCAGACCAGACCCAGAGCATTCCACGGGAACTGATACCCAAACTTCCCAGGTTTCCAGGATGGGGTGCTCAATGCTGGGCTGCTCTCAGGATCACAGCCCATCACTACTGTACCCTCTGCCCTTCATTCTCCCCCTTTTACTGCAATATTTCGCTCCTTCCACTGCAAGGGCTGTTCTTCCCCGTGTCACAACTGTACCTCTGCCCAAACCAACAGACACTGCCAGGTCCTCCTCCCTCCATCATTTCCCTGCATGCTCCAGGACACTACTTCCACTCCTCAGCACCCTGAGCAGCAGAGGGCCAAGCCTGGGCACAGCCTGGGCTGTTTGTCCCAGGGCAGGAGGTTGCACAGAGTCACGGCACACATCCTGCCATGTGCACTTCCTTGGCAGCTTAAGCTATACTAGCTGCTGCCTGCCAGATGCTCTCCATCACTGAGAAGCAACACGTGCACCTTCACAGGATTAGAGAGGAGCTTTGGACTCTCCTAGAAGGTGACCTGGCTGTTTTGCCTGAATTCTGCTCCTGCTTATTTTTTACTCCTTTGAAACAACGTCACTTACAAGGTGATTTTGTGGTTTTCCGCCTCAAAAAACCTTTGTGGTCAGAGAGGTCTTGGTACTGGGCAATATCTGATAGGTCCAGATCCCCTTTCTAATCAGTATTTAAGGAAAAATCACTGCTGGTAAAGGGAAATGTAAGAAAAGCTACATTCTGTTTCAAACTCAGTGCTAAAATATCTGCTGGACAGCAGCCAGGCCTGGTTGCTCACACTGCTAGATGGTGGGGAAAAGGAACACACATTAAAATTAGAAAACGGATAAAGTTTGGCTAGAGAGGGATGAATACAATAATGAAAGCTTTCCATTTTCTCAAGATCAAGGCCCAGGCTTCCACACTAAAAGGAGAACTGTGCTTCTAAATACGAAAATGTTAAAAAAGAGACAGCTCTGGTTTTGGGAATGTATGATACGAAGCTCCATGTTCACAGTCAGGATGAATCTTATATATTCTGTACAGAAACATTCATTTAGCAGAGAAGAAGATTCTATGAAATGGATGTGTAGTGGAAATCCTGAGCCTGTCTTCCTACAGCTTTAAAATTCTTGTCCTTGTTGATGTAATTAGTAAAAACTTTCTTGGATATATAAAATTGCTCTAAACAACTTTTAAGATTAAAAAACTGTATTTTGGATTTGGACATTGTGTTGACCAATAAACAATACTAATTTAAATTTTTTAAGAGTGCTAGTTATTATTTGAGGAAGCAAATTTAGATTTCTTTAGCAGAAAAGAAGGTCTCTTTGTCAAGTCTGTGCAGTCTCTGCAAAGTTTTGTGATAATGTAGATGTTTTACAATGCAAAGATCATTCTGCAGAGACCCAGACGGTGGAAATTGAAGTTCATTTGCTGATGGCTGTCTGCTGGTCAGCATTGCAGGATCTGGCTATGAACTGGGCATGAGATCAAACCCTTCTTGTTTAATATAGATTAAGAAAGTCTTCTTACTTCTAATCTCACTCCTGCCTCCTGCTCTCTTCTGGAATATTTGTGCTGATTTGCTCTGCTGGGAAGAAGACTTGTCAAGGTCTGTTAGGAGAGATGAGAATATATAGTTTTTCTTTCCTTGTAAGATAAACCTTCCTGCTAAAAGAATCGGCAACATTAGTCAAATTTTGCTGCTGGAATTATTTTGTATTGATTGCATTTTTAAAGGCTTCTCTAGCAGGGAGGTAGACATTTTGTTATTGCTGTGTATTAATCAAAAGGGCTGAAAAACACTGCGGGCCCTACTTCTGGATCAAAAAGCCAGTTGAGGTTTTAAGAATACAAATGATCCTGATTTAAACTCTGGGTTTAGGTGTCATTAATTTAACACTACTACAGTCTGGCCACCTACCTCTGACATGCCGTATGATCACCCTGTATCACTGCAGTTTAAAAGCTATTTTTTCAAACAAACAAAGATAAATTGAAACTTTCACTGAAACACTAGAAGTGGGGTTGATCCTCTAAGAGGTCATCCTTGGGCCAATGACCTGTCTTTAACATTTAGAATCATAGAATGGTTTGGCGTGGGAGGGACCTTAAAAATGGTCTGGTTGCATTTAACACGGGATTTTTCTATAGCACGTACTGTATGAGAAGCTTCCTTTTCATAAGCCCCGGAAAAGCACATCCCAACTTTTACAGCTTTAAAAAATCCCATAGCCACCTTGATTACCAATCTCTTAGCTCTGTATGCTTAATTCAGCTCCTAAAGCCTCTCATATAGCACTAAAGCAATTTAAAAGAAAGCCTTTGCTTTTAAAACCTGGCTTTGTTTTTTTTTGGTTTTTTTTAGCAGCTCAGCAGCAGCTACTGGGTTTGTAAAGCTCCTTGTGAAATCTCACCTGAAAACACTGATCTGCAGCACTGTGCAGTTTTTCCCGCTTCAAAGCGTAATCTGCTGCTGTCACCCCAGAACTGAGCACAGCGAGAGCTGAACTGTCACCGGTTGCTCATGTCACCTGCCAATGTGTGTTTGTTGTTCTAGGGAGACTCCCGAGCTCGAATGTCAAAACAAAAACAAAACAAAACAACCCCTTCTATTTGCCTTTTCACCTTCTCTATTTAGGGAGCTGTCTCACTTTGTCTCTTTTTGAACAAAACAAATACCCCGGGCTCACTTTCAGATTTCGGAGATGCTACAGCAGTTCCCAGTAGTCTTCCAGTTGCCTGTGATTGTAATGCTCTCTTCACATTTTATTTTCCATTTGGGGTGCATAATGACAAGTGACCCAGTTTTCACTGAAGGCATATTCAACTCTCTAGATTTAAAAATGGGTGAGAAATACACGGGGAAATTATAAATATTTTGTGTCTTAATCTTAAGATTTTCAAGTTGTTTGCAGTACCACAATCCCAGATGCATCAACATTGATACACCTGAATAAAAACTGTTTTACGATGAATTAAGCCTTCCATCAGAAATGTTTTATCTGTGGAAAATCCTTAATGTTACCCTCTTCTTTCCCTTAATATTTCAGCTTTTGGGTTACTGCCTCCCATTCTCAGCTCCAAAGGGTTAACATCCTGGCATCTCTTCCTACTGACATTTTTAAATCTCTCCCGCGGCCCATGTAGTGCTTATGCCAAAAAGCTTTATTATTATACAAAAGAGCAAGAGGCAGAGAATTGAAAAAGAAAAAGAAAAAACAAAAGCCCTTCACAATCCTCCAAAACCGGATCCTGGCGGCAATGTGAGGGAAACCGCCCCAGCGCCAACCCTGAACACTCCGAGGGGTGCTTAAAGAGCAAACCCGGGAATGTTTTAAGAAGCACTGGGGTGTTTCCCACACGCCCCTGGAGCCACCCGACCTCGCACGGGCCCGGCCGCCCCTGAAGCACAAGCACTGACCCGCCCCTCCCCCCGCGTCACTAACCCTTGTTTCCCCACAGCCCGGCCTGGCCCCGCCCCCTCGGCCCCGCTGGCCAATCAGCGGTGGCCACTCGGGCAGGCAGCCAATCGCCGGGAGTTGCTACCTGTGGGGAGTATTTTTAGCCGCCGGGGAAGAGGTGGTGGTTGTGTCGTCCCTCTCAGGACAGAGCCAGCCCGGATGACCCCAGCCCCTGAGGGGTGCCAGCCGTGCAGGCGGCCCCGCCAGCCCTGCCATCGCCGCTGCAGAGGCCCCCACGGGCCACGGCGGTCATGGGATATGTAGTTCGGGGTTCTCCCCCTTCCCTTCCCCGCGGGGTTGAGGAGCGCGAGGGCAGGGTTTGACGTCGGCAGTGACGCAACGGGGCTGCGAGGCAAGCAGCGCGCTGACGTCAGAGCGGCCCCGCGCGGCGTGCCGGGGGGAG
>JAHLSL010000068.1:4758910-4776243 GCA_025920805.1 Petroica traversi
GGGAACGCCGGCAGCGCCCTGCGGGACCTGCCCGGCTGTGCGCCGGGAGAGGGGCCCTGCAACCCCCACCCGCCCTCCGATATCCACGTTCCTCCTCCTCCTTTGCTTTCCTACGGGCTCAGAAAATGCTCTTCTTCCTCCTCCTCCCGCTGCCGCCGGAGCTCCAGGGCTGTGAGCAGAAATCTAATGAGACCCGACTGCCTGGTTATGTAACTCCCACTACTTAAAGCTCCTACCAGGGCGCTGCTGCCGAGCCAGGGATGGGCTCAGATCCCCCAAAAATACTGCCATCTTGCCATAAATGCATAAAAAGAACAAGTTAGGAATGATCAAGTCAGTGTGTTTGATCAGCTGCTTTTGTAGATCCATTTTACGTAGAAAAATATACGGCGTCAGCCCAGTGTGCTCTGAAAGGAGTATTTCTTTCTATAAGGACATGGGGGAAGGGAAACCCACAGATGGATTAATAAATCATTTTTAAATGCCCTGTTTAACCACCCAATCAACTTTTCGGTTCTGATTGTGCCCCTTTTGTAAATATCTTCTGTTTGCCCTTGATCTTTTCCTTATCCCCACCCGGTGCTGATCCAGCAAACGTTTAAAGGTCGCCTTATCATACAGCCTTTCAAACTATTCCATACCATGTTGGGGAGAACACGAGTGGCTCGGAAATAGGGTTCCGGACTTTAAAAGGAGATTGTTTGGAGCAAGAAATAAAAAAGCAGTGTACTCACATTGTTAATATCAAAATCCTTTAACTTTGATTTCTCTAATCTTTAGTGACAGCTATGCTAAATTTTGTTCTTAGTGATGCAGTGCAGAAAAGCCCACAGTTAATTGAAATTCTCCTTGGGCTTTTAACTTGAGCCAAAAAAAATTCACCATATTTTGTTTTATTGGAACTTTTTGACAAAGATGTGTGGTGTGTGTGTACATTTATACCAAGGTACTGCAGGTTTTGTGTTAGCAGTACATGTGCTAATACCTGATTCTTGTCCCTTCTCTTAACTTTAGACAGCTAATTGCTCTTTTGTCCTTTGTGAAGGAGTGACAACCATATCTTGCATTAAATATAAAATGGAGTCATGGAGAAGGAGAAAGGCAATCTGGTTTGAGGCTGTCAAAAGCCCTGTTAGCCCTGGAACTTTCTGAAATCCTGAACTACAGATAGCGTGACACAGTAATTGAGTATATAATTGCATCTTGAATCTGAAAATAGAGAATTTGCAGAAAAAATTGTGAATTAATTTATTGGCCTTGGCCACCCTTCTGACAGAACATACATGGAGCTATTATGTATATGCTGACTGCATTTCAGTGTGAACTGCTGGATGTACACAGCGGACATTTTCTCCTCAGTTTGCATTGTTTAACCCGTGCAGGGTTTAGAGAGAAGATTTGTTTGGACTTAAAATAAATATTGCATCGTTTTAGCTATTTGTATGAAACCTCCTAAAGCAATTGTTAACATTTTTATAATTCTGCAACCTACAGTACCAGTCAATATGTTCCCAAACTTTAAAGTGATAAATGACCCTTGGACTAAGACCTTTCAGGCTAAAATAATAGTCTGGTACTAAATTTTGAAGCTGAGTACTATAAATCATTCAAATGCAGGTTGGTAGTTGAACCCTTGACAGACTTGACAGTTCTGTGATGTCTTAAAATTTATCCTTGCTGCTTTGTGAATAACTAAACACCCAGCTCATATGTTTTGGAAGTGCCCCATACTGTATATGTAAACACAAGCCCATCCTTAGCACTGTTGTTTGTAAGTCATGCTGAATGGAACTGACATTTTCACCTTCCGCAGGCAGAAACAGAAATAGTTTGATGCACATTTTTTCACTTAAAAAGTAACCTATTTTCTGCAGAAAGTGAAGCTAAAAGAATAGGCCTTGGAGTTTGATCTTACGCTGTTCTTATTTGGATGTGTCTCCTTTTTTTTTTTTTTCTTAGAGGAACAAGAGCACTCAAGGTGAAGGATAATGATCAACTTGAATCAGCACTTTGAATGAAATTTTGTTTCCCTGTGGCGTCTTGAACACTTTCTTCTTTGGGTTTTGAAACAGACTTATAACTCTGTGGCACAGCAGCTATGCAGCTTGAAATCCAAGTAGCACTCAATTTTATTATTTCATATTTGTACAATAAGCTTCCCAGACGACGTGTCAACATTTTTGGTGAAGAGCTTGAAAGACTTCTGAAAAAGAAGTATGAAGGGCACTGGTATCCAGAAAAGCCATACAAAGGATCAGGGTTTAGATGTATTCATATAGGGGAGAAAGTCGACCCAGTCATAGAACAAGCATCCAAAGAGAGTGGTTTGGACATTGATGATGTTCGTGGCAACTTGCCTCAGGATCTTAGTGTTTGGATTGACCCGTTTGAGGTTTCATACCAAATTGGTGAAAAGGGACCAGTGAAAGTGCTTTATGTGGATGATAATGAAAATGGATGTGAGTTGGATAAGGAAATCAAGAACAGCTTTAACCCTGAGGCCCAAGTATTCATGCCAATTAGTGACCCAGCATCTTCAGTGTCTACTTCTCCTTCTCCTCCCTTTGGTCACTCAGCTGCTGTGAGCCCGACCTTCATGCCCCGCTCCACTCAGCCTTTAACCTTCACCACTGCCACATTTGCTGCCACCAAGTTTGGCTCAACCAAAATGAAGAACAGCGGCCGTGGCAACAAGGTCGCCCGCACCTCTCCCACCAACCTTGGCTTGAATGTCAATGACCTGTTGAAGCAGAAATCCCTCTCCTCCTCCATGCACTCTCTCTATGGGCTCGCCCTAGGCAGTCAGCAACAGCAACAGCAGAAGACTTCTGCCCTGTCTCCTAACGCAAAGGAGTTCATTTTCCCCAACATGCAGGGTCAAGGTAGTACTAGTAGCATCTTTCCTGGTGACAGCCCCCTTAACCTCAGTCCTCTCCAGTACAGTAATGCCTTTGATATGTTTGCAGCCTATGGAGGTCTAAATGAGAAGTCTTTTGTGGATGGCTTGAATTTTAGTTTAAACAACATGCAGTATTCTAACCAGCAATTCCAGCCAGTTATGGCCAACTAAACCTGAAAGTGAAATCCAAGTAAATACTATTGTACAAGTTAAAATGCACGTTCCCAAGGGTGTATCTTTATTCCACCTCTTGAGATTTTTTTTAAGGCTTGTAGTATGAATACATTCAGGCTTGGTTAGATAAATACAACATGCATCCTTTTTTCATTTGCCAACCAAGCACAAAATTATTTTATACTGACTGTACATTACAAGAATATGCTCTCAAAAATATGGCCTCTTACAGTATTTAAGATAGCAAGGAAGTGGCTAATTTTTTCATGTGTATATATATATATATATGTACTCAGACATATATGTATATATATATATAAATTGTCACTAATAGGTGGGTTTATTGGTCTTTTTCTAATTGTATAATTTAATTTAGTACAAAGTTTGTAAAATACCAGAGTATATATATTGTTTCTACAACATGGTATTGCATTTATATCTTTTTACTACAGTGATCTGTGACAGCTGCAGCAGCTTCATGTTGTATTTTTTTTACTGAAATTGTAAGATACCCATCTTAAAGACATCAATTCTAAAAAAAATTAAAAAGTTGTGTACAGAATATTCCTTAGTGGTGGAATTAAAATGTACGAAATATTTGCTTTTTTCAAAAGAAACAAATTGTATTTTCTGTTAAAAGTTTAAAGATTTTTGCTATATATTATGGAAGAAAATGTAATCGTAAATATTAATTTTGTACCTACATTGTGCAATACTTGAAAAAAGGTATAAAAGTATTTTGAGTCAGTGTCTTACATGTTAAGAGGGACTGAAATAGTTTATATTAAGTTTGTATTAAAATTCTTTAAAATTACTTTGCTGTGGTGGTGTGTGTGTTCTTTGTGTCCCGCTAATGATATGAATGTTGCATTCCTTATGCTAGCATTGCTAGGGATGCACCAGAGTCTGACTCAGGAGCAAAGGGAAGGGTGACCCTGTGGCTGCCCCTTCTGGAGGGTTCCTTACCCAAAATACCCCTGACAAAGCACAGAACCCCATTAGGGACTTGCCTGCAATTATTTGAACAAATTCCACTTGTTTTTTGTAACTGCAGCTCACTGAAGCCAAAGGGGATTTCTGGTTTTTTTCCTTGATAATTAAGACACTTAAGCTCTGTGAACATTAAGTTATGGGGCAATGGGATATGTCTAGCAAGGACTCAGGTGGTTCAGTATCATTTCCTTTTCATGTCATCGGGATTATTGGAACTATTCTCTTGGGAGGTCTTAGACCAGCAAATCAGTGTTCTGCCTCTGTATTAAGGATTAATAGCTCAGAAACAAAACTGAATAAAAGTGCTGATTTACAGCTTACTAAACCCATTGTAAACTCGCAATTTATATGATCTATTAAAAAGAGAAATGTAATGCAACTACCCTGTGATATTCTAAGGTATTTATTTTAGCAGATTTTACCAATTTTAATTGAATAGACTCTCAAAATCAAATGGGAATAGGAGGGGAAAGAATTCAGAGGCTGACAGAACAACTTAGTTTTTCCAGGGCTATTTTGAAGTTGCATCCCTTTTCCATCTGCTCAGCAAATAGTGTTCCTTGCTAATGGATATTGTCAAGGGGAAGAGAAACTGCTTTAATGTGTAAATCTGACAAAGGTCAGTTTATGTTCCATGGCAGACCAAGCCATATAGAGACCCAGTGCTAAGTGGATAGTCCTTGGCTCTTGGTAGTAAGTTGTGAGATACAGAGCACAGGATTAAAATGAGCTGAACTTCAGTGTTCTGACACTGGAGTTTGAGATGGAAGGTCAGTCTTTTCCTGTTGGATGCACTTGATGTGACAAAAGGTGCGACTACATGCACACCCCCGTCTTTGGTGGGAGTGGGGCTGTGGTGGCAGCAGCCAGTGCTTTTCTCACCAGTGTGAGCTCCTTGCTTTGGGCAGAGGCTGCTAAGAGCTGGCCAGGCAGAGGTGGGAGGCTGACATTGGTATCCATTTCCAGTGCCATGACAGCAGTTCAAAAGCAATAATGGAGTGAATGGTTTTTTTCAACATTCATTTGTCTCTGTTTAACTGGCTCCTTTTTCTTGAGTTTGCCATCTGGTTTGTATTTCCACTCATGGCACAGCCACGGATAGCACCAGCCTTAAAAGTACATCATTTGGTACCTCAGTTTAAGTGGATGATTTTGCTTTTAAGAGGAATTAGAAAAATGCCAGATCAATTGCTGGAAAACAGAGAATGCCAGCTCTGTGTATTATTCCTACTTGAATGCCTAGACTTTAAGATTTACTACTGTTTTACTATTTACAGCATGATACTAATACCTAAACTGCCCAAGAAGTTGAGCAACTCTGACAGTGGAGACTCTTCATGTGTTCTGTAATATTTCTATTCCTGTGATTTAAACTGAGATCATTTGTTTTAAAGGTCAGTGAGCTTATCCTCTTCCCAGGCTGATTCGTTCCCTTCACTGTAACCAGCTCTGTGTCTGAAGCACCATGCAAGGAAAAATCTTGTGAAACACACGTTTTTGCAGCACCTGTCAAGATAAAGATTTGACAAGCAGGGTTTGGTTCTGGTGCTTTGCAAGGAGACAAGTCAGAAGGAGAGCTTCAAGTTCTCTCAATGCAAATGTGGAGATTTTTTATGTTTAATGATTTTTAACATTTAAATATGAATTATTTTTTAATCTTCTTATAGGAATGAGAGATGCCCGTTTTGTGTTCAGTCTGCTTCACCCAGTTATTTATCTTCTGCTGAAGTTTCATGCTGAATTTCTGAGACCAAACATGTACATTGCAGCATTCTGTTCTCAATGAGTGCCAGATCAATTGCTGGGGTCATTTGTGCACACTTGGTATTCAGCTGTCAGGTAAATGCACTTACTTGGATAGAAAGGACATAAAAAGGGGGGGAAGGAAACGTTTGCTCAGTTGTGCAGTTCTTTTGTATTTTCTCATGTGACCATGCAATTTGCTTCCTTAGAATTAGAGTGAGTTAAACCTTGGAAGGTGACTTTAATTTACAGTGAAGGAAGGGGTAGAAATTTAAGTATGTGACCCCCTCAATGCTGCTTAGTGACTCCTATCACCTCACCTCAGGTCCCCACCAAGCCCAGGTTCAAAGCATTTTGGTCTGTTGGGTTCACTTAATTCAGCATAAGTCAATAACTTTCCAAAATTGCAGTCTGGGATCCCTGAAACTGCTCAGAGGCTCCAGCGAGGCTGCACAGAAGGTTCAGGGGACAGCTACAGTCTGTGCTATGTTAATTCTGTGGGTAGGGAACAGACCTCCCTCTTCATCAGGAGTCTGGTAATGGCCACCAAAATTAAACTGGTCTGCTTATTTCTGCCACATAAATCTGAATCATGGGTGGAGTTCACAGATTAATGCTCCTTTGTTGCGTCCTATTCTGCAGGATCTTTGGAGCTGAGTCCAGGGCCTGGCACTGCAGCTAGGTGAGTACTAGTTCTCAACTTCAGCTCAGGTAATTAATATACATTGAGGATGGGGCTCTGAGCCACCTGATCTAATTGAAGCTGTCTCTGCTCATTGAAGGGAGTTGGACTAGGTGAGCTATCAAGGTCCCTTCCAACCCAAACCATTCTGCAGTTCTATAAGCCATGGAAAGATCATCCTTCTTTGATGATGCAAAATTAGAAAGCTACTGAACATTGCTTGTACAATCTCTTAGTGCACAGCCAGGGCAGATGATCCCCAGTGCTTCACTCTCTGCTCCCACTGCATCCCAACCTGCAAATGTTTGGTGGGAGCAAAAAGCCCAGCTGCATTCTGAACTATCAAGTAACCAGACAACAAGTTGTTAAATCAGCTTTTTGGACTGACATGGGATCAAAGCAGAGTTCGTGTACTGATCTGATGTCCCAGACTGTTCTATTAACATTTCAGGAACAAATACCTCAGGGTTTGTGTTGGTAGTTTTGGAGCAGATGAAGCAAACCAGTGGTTCAGCACTCTTTTTTATATCATCAGCAAGTTGATTTAAATTGAGTGTACAGAGTTGGCTGCGTTCCCCTCATGAGTTGCATAAAAAGTTTGCTAAATTAAAGTGCCAGAGCTGTAAAATCCTGCTGAAAGGACTGTTTCCAAAGATCAGCGAGAGGAATGGTTAAACTGTTACCATGGCAGTGCCTGTGTGACTTTTGTCCTCTCGGCTTTATTTTAGTGACAGTACTAAGGAGTTTTGCCTTACAGAAGGGAAAAAGACTTGGGAACTTAAGCCACATTCCCTTTGGCACTATGTGTTCTCTACCTCATAGATAAAATATGATCAGCGTGTGGAACAAATGGCAGGTGTAAAATATTTTTAGAAAAACCTTGGCATACAGTGCAGACATTTCTCAACCCCCATCCTTTATTCTGTCAACTTTGGTTTGTTATAAACAATCTATAGTATCGATAGCTGCAATATTGGTTGAACTTGCTGTAGTTTGCATTTGGTGATTTAGCACTACAGGGGCCTGAAATCAGAGCTTCTCTGCTCTGAGCTCTGAGTTTTGGGACACTTTTCCACAGTCTGTCAGCCTTGGAGCTCACTGTGCTGCATTCCCCTGTCCCCTTCGCTTCAGGATTACTGAGTGCATAAACCAAATTGTAGAGCTGGAAATGTAGAGCTTTAATTATCGTTGAGTGCCCCTGTGAGCTTCTCTAAGAATTTTTTATCAACTGGCTAATGCCAGGTCTGGAAATCCACCTTCTTTCCTTGGCAGAACATATTCATTCCCTGCTACAGCCATAACCATGGCTTTTAAGCCTCCCACAGCATCCTCAGTAGGATCAAGTTCTGTGTTGCTCCCTTTGTTCACCTTGCTGCTTGCTGTGCTGCTCAAGGCTTTCATGCTGTTCCTCTCTTCACCCAGACTCCACTTCTGCCTTACCTCAGCTCTGAACTGTGCAGTGCTGGAGCTGCTGTGCCAGAGGAGACACTGGACACCAGGCTCCAGCCAGAGAGGTGCCCTCTCCCAGCACCTCCTGGGTTCAGGCTTTGCTTGGCTTCACTTCAAACACACAGTGTAAAGAGTTCAGGAATGTCAGAAGACAGAGAAGGGTTGCAGGAGGTGCCCTCAGTCCCAGGGAACAGGGTGAATTTGCTGCTTGGGCAGCCTCAGTAATGCAACAACTCAGAAGTTTTCAGCCACACTGATGGAAAACAGAGGTGGCAGGTTAGAGAGAAGCATGGTATCATAGATGACAGCTCAGGCACCGCACGGTTCAGAGTGGACTCTGGGCAAGCCACTGCCATTTTCTGTGTTGTTTCTACCTCTGTCTCCATTGGAATCAGCTGTTAGCAAGTGTCAGACTTCCCTTGGCTGTTTGCTATAAAGAACTTCATCCAATTTCTCTGTGCCTCAGGAAGACCCTCTGAGGTTGACCTCCCATTCCCTCCTTTTATTACCTTTAGTCTCTGTGGCCTTGGAGCATCTCCTTTGTCGCAGTTCTCTTAACCTGGATTAGGTGACCTTGGAGTATTTGAAACAAGGCATGCCTATAAAAGTGAGGCACTGGGTTCTCATTGTCCATGGTATGTGGAGTCTGATTCATCCCCTGTCAGAACAGAAGGCCTCTGGAGCAGTGAAATCTTTCGTACTGACAACTGTGTTTCTCTAAAAGAATGTCTGTGGATGTTCCTATAGATGTGAAAGTATATATTCCTCCAGTACAAATAATGTGAAAATTTTTCAACGGCCTGAAGTTGCTGCTGGTCAAAATTAGATTTGCAGACTGATTTTACAAACTAAAACAAATTCCCCTTTGAATTTCACTAGACCCTGCTGTTAAACATCCCTGTGCCAGCAGAGAGACAAGGTTACTGGGCTATCCCAAAGCCATGCTATGAAGTGTGAATCTTCCACGGATTGGGCAAGAGTAGATTTGGTGATTTTAAGCTCATCTTTGAGCCCTGCTGAGTCTCAGATATTGTAGGTAACTGCAATGTATTTTTGAAGCCTAGGGTTCTGTGTCTTTCCTGGTTAACCAGGTACACACAGCACCTCTGCAACTGAGTGGAAGAGTGCAAAATTCCAATTACTGTTGAAAATATTAACACCTGGGGCAATTACCTACTTTGCAGGTATATGAATACTACATATTGAATCTCATGTTGTATTTATTAACTGCTTTGAGACATAGCTCATATTTTACTTGAGAAAATTGTTATTTCATTTTCAGTAATGGTACGGATTTTCTGCTTTTGTGCCTTTAGACTGTTACAGTGCTGTCCTTTATTTCAAAATTGCTAAACCAAAGCATTTGAGAAATTTCATTCAGTCTTCCAAGAATATTTTACAAATGTTGAGGTAATCATAAATAATAATCCACCTCACACCACATTAATTTATCTTCTAGGTGTAGAGTTAAATAGATTTCAGAGTTTTCTAGCTTCTCTCCATGAGTCCACTAAGAGCTTATATTTATGTGAAAATTTAGGTCCTTAGGAAATCAGTTTCCCTGGAACTGTCACTGCACAGGAAACAATATTGAAGGGATAGTGATGAGCTCAGAAGTGCTGGAAATTAACCACAGCTGCTTAATAGAATCAGATTTCTAAGTGACACAGGAGGACTGAGACCTGCTACCACCCTCCTACCTGTGTGCTTTGCATGACAGATTTGACAGGCTGGTGGCAGCAACTGCAGGCAACCACCTCAAATTAACTTGTACAAGCTGATAAGGGACAGAAACAGTAACAGATCAACTACTGCATCTCTAGCCTCTCACTCCCAACCTACAAGGAAGGTCTCCAGAACTGCTTCAAAAGACAACCCAAATACTAAAATTCCTGACTCCATGATAGAAAATATTATAGATCTGGATTGCATATTGCATTACAGATTTTTCTGCCACCTGACATTCCTAGGTAATCATTATTCCTATCTCTCTTACTCTCTCTTTGTGCCACAAATGGTATCCTCTGGCTAGCATCCTCCCTTTGATCAACAGGAACCAATCACCTTTTCTCTCAAATTGCCTTATTCATTAATATAATGATGTTTAACATAGAATAATTATTCTCTACCTGTATTTAGCTTTAAGGTTATTGATTTCATTCCAGATCTGAAGCAGCCTGATGTGCCTGCAATCACGTGTAGTTTTTCTGAGTGTGCTCGTTGACCTAATAAATGATGCCTCTGTCCCTGCCCTTGCCTCGCTTTTATCTGTCCTTGCTCTGACACCTCTGCCACACCTCCAGGCTTGTTCCTGCTGGGCTGAACCCGCCAAGGAAGGCACAGCCTCAAGGTGCTGCTATGGTAGGTGCTCTACTGGCCCAGTTCAAGGGGGAAGCACAGACATAGTATGCTGGAGCTGCTCTGTCTGCATCACCCATCCCACCTTGTCTTCCAGTGCCACCTGGCAGGGGCTGGTGGCAGGTAAGAGAAGTTGCTGGTGACACTGGAGAGCTGAGAGCAAGGCTGGCTGGATGATCATTTTGTTATACAGCACTCATTTGGGGGCAATGAACTTTAGGAGGTCAGTAAAGTTGTCTTTCATTTTTTCTTGGTGTCTCTATGGTTTTAAGTATTAGTATTCAGAGTCTCTGACCTGCCCAAAGTGAGATACCAGAAGATCTGATTAAATTCAGTGTCTGGATCTCATCTCTATACATCAGTCTTTATTCCAGTGTTCTGCTGTACAACCTCTCTCCTACCTTGTTTAGTCCTTGAAATTTCTAGGTTTCCCCATCCTGATTTTTCTTTCTGTTTTTCTTCAAAGTCTCCTGTAAAACTTGCTTTTCTTATTTTCCTTCCCAAACCAAGCTGTTCTCCCCTCCTGCTTGTCTGAGGTCTGTGCCTCACCATGTATAATTTGCAGTGCATTATCTCATGGAGACTGTAATCTCTCACTGTTGGCTGTTTTACTCTATGAGGCTGAATGAGAAGAACAGAAATAGAAGAGTATGCAGACACTCACAGTTTAACTGTGTTTTGTGATCTGTGTTCCAGAAACAAATGCAAGAACAATTGTTACTAGTAACGTGGTTTATGCTGTACCACTGAGGCTTGGGAAGAAGTTGATTCTTTAGGCAAAACATTTGTGAAATGTATTTATCTAAAACTATGAGTGCTTATGTTAGAGAACAATGTACCTCTGCTGATTTATAGTTAACTGTCAATGGCAATACCTTTTAATCAGTCTTGCTGTAATAATAACTTTATCCCTGTCCTTCTCTGCAGCAACCATAGCAAGGCTGATTTCCTTCACCTCTGCTGCTGCTGCTGTCGGAAGAGTCCCACTCCCTTGGCTCTCCCACTGTGGGAGAACCAGAAAAGGAGGATGGATGAGGAGCAGGATGACACTACTCAAAGAGGTGAAGGCTGGGGGTGAAACCTCAGGCATGAAGGAGACTTCTGCCTTTAGAAAACTGAAACTTCCACTGAAACTTCCCTTTGTGCATGTGCTGGGGTAATGTGTGGCTAATAATGCATTTTAAATTGCATTTTGGCCTGGGATCTCCAGTGAATTTGACTTTCTGCCACCTGCACAAATGGATTCCGTACATTTACATCTCCCTAGTAGAATTAGAGAATGAGTATTGTAAGTGGAGGTGAGGATCAGCTGTGAGCCCAACTTGGCAATGCCTTCCTCTAAAAGCCAGAGTGGTTACAGAGATAGAATTTTGACTTTGCCTCTTTTCCAGAGAGATCTGGGACTGTCTAATGCAACTCTGCTGCTGGGGACATTGCTGCAGGGTGGCAACTGGCCCATTCCCTCTCCTGACATTTGCATTTGCTGGAACAAAAGGCTCATTCTGCCTGTGGCCAGGCTCTTGTGCTGCCCAACTCCCAATTGCTTTTTGGAAAGAGCAGTGCTGGAGTGCCCAGTTTGAGCCCTTCTGTGGGGCACTGTCATTTTGGATATTTGGGTCTTTTGTCGTGTATCTATGTCATTTGCAAGCAGCTAGACAGAATGAGTTTGTTTCCCTTGAGGATGTTTAGGATCACATAACTCTTACAGGCAGAGGGGAAAATGTCTGAAAATGCTGGGATTAGTCATATAACTGTTGCAGTTATCTTCATCCAGAGCCTTTTCTTTCACTCCCTGTTAGAGCTCCTGAACTTGAGGGCTGTATCCAACCTCCAGCCTTTCCCAGAATGACATTTATCCGGGCAGGGAAGACAGAGGAGCCTCGGCTGTACAACCTCTGTCTAGTTCTTTCTTTCTTTATTTGTTTTTCCTTGTTGTTGTTGTTGTGGGGTTTTTTTTTATTAATTTTTCATATTTTTTATAACCAATTGATAAATCATGCTATGGAGAGCTGGGAATGGGAGCACATGACCTGCTCTCCTACTCCTGCCTTTCAGCAGCAGTTCTGGTTTCTCTGGGCTCCCATTCCCTGTCAGAATGAGATGCAACCCCATTTCTGTGTCTTGCAGAGGCGCTCTGAAGTTTCCTTCTTGCCTGAGAGCTCTGGTTGACCCCGGGCTATGATACCACTGCTGTTGTAAAGCACCTCCTAATCATCTATAGGCTTTTATCCTCTGAAAATTCCCCTGTGGCATCGCTTTTCCTGCTGAGTTGAGCCCTGGACTTTGGCACTACAAATGTTGGCCTTTTTCTCCTGTGAAGTGTGTGATCCCTCTCAGAGCAGGGGAAAGAGAAAGTATGATTTGCTTTCCATCCATTCAACACCCTGTGCTTGGTCGGGATGTGCTTAAACTGAGGACAGCTGATTATGGGGTGTTTTCAAGGGAGCTGATGTTGAGTTGGACTAAACAGCAATTACTGTCACTGTGGGCAGGGGTGCAAATCCTCTCTGCTGGGGATCACTTGGGCTGTGCCCACAGTGGGGATGTTAATGGGTGTTGTCCAGCGCTCAGTGGCATCCCAGAAGTACAGGGACAGGCCAGTTAAGACAAAAATGAAGGAAAATTGGAAATTGGTCACTGTTACCTTAACTCTTTGAGGTCCTTTTAGAAACAGACTGCAAAGGGCCACAAAACCCCAATGGACTTATCCTGACGGTCTCTCTGAGGTGCTGTAAGGCTGGGGTGAGGGGCCTGTGTTGCACTTGGCTGATTTAAGTGTTGTTTGCATTCACAGAGGTCAGGTGCTGGGAGGCTACTTGCAGAGCAAATGCCTTTGCCGTGCCCCTTGTCCTCGTGAACTGGAAGAGCCTGAAGGACTGGTGAAATGGCGACCTGCAGCCAGCCCCTGCCAGGATTACTTGGAGATTCTTATTTCCTCAGTCCCTCCAGAAATGAAGTAACATTTGCTGGGAGGTGTCTTCCCCCGTGGCAACTGGCCCACGAGGATGTGCTGAGGCACAGCTGGGGCTAGGATGTACTAAAAATACAAGTGACAAGTGCAAACATTGCCTTTTGCCAGGGTGGGAGGGTGTCTGCAGAGATGTGCCAGGGCTGGCCCGCAGCTGCAGGTGGCAGAGCAGAGAAGGGCACACACTCTCTTCCTCTGGGTTGTTTCGGGGTTTTTAAAAAATTCTAATAGCTTCATGCATTAAAATTTCAGCTTTTTACTCATCATGTCACGGTAGCCACATTTCAACAGATCAGGGAAGAGACTGCAAGGGGGAAAACAAGGAAATAAAGAAACAGGAAAAACCTATGGAAGGAGAACTGTCTCCACCTCCTCCCTCCGCTGCAAGGCTCTCTTATTCATTTCGTTTTCTTTCTAAGCCCTACAAACAAATACAAAAAATTAGGAAGGAGGTGGCCTGCGCCCCCTGCGGAAGGCCCGGCCCAGGGGACAGGACAAGGTGACACGGCGGGTGCCACGTCAGCTCCAGTTCCTGTCAACAAAGGTGGCCATTGAGGGCCACCCTGTCCGAGCGCAGGCGACTGCCGGAGCTCCGACACCGGCTCGGCGCAAGCAGCTGATGAGCCACGTGAGCTCCTCCTCCTCCTCCTCTTCTTCCTCCTGTGTCTAGGGAGCTGCGGGCTCTGAGGTGGTGGTGGGAACATGCTCCCCCAGGTGAACGAGCAGCACCCACCCGAGCACCTATAAAGCAAACAAAAACTTGCTTTCCCTCACCTCATTGATTTGTTTTTTTGGGGGTTTTTTTTGTTTGTTTTTTGGGGTTTTTTTTTGTCAGCAGAAGGATAAGGGAAAGCAGCTTTTTATTTGTGACTGCGGCCCCCATGTGCAGCTCTAGCAGGAAGGAATAAAACTATTGTGTATTTCAAGGCACTTCTGCTCCAGAATAAATAGTTACTCAGCATTTATAGGTCCAGGTCTTTAGAGATTTTTATTCAGTGCCTGTTTTGCTGTGCCTGGGAGTGACGTGTTGTGGATGCTTCCAGTTAACAGTGCCTGAATGTAAACAATGTTTTACTCTTATTTACAAATCAGAAGAGGGTTTTTTTTATTATTATTATTATTAGTTATGTTTGCAAAAACATATTTGTGTTCTAATTTTCTTTATACAGAAATGAAAGTACCTGAACTCCAGGGCAGGGAGGGTCTGGTGAGCAGGTGTAGGAGCCTGGCTGCACCGTGTTATATAAACAAAGTGCTGGTTTTGAAAGGAGACCTACAGGAGTTTGAAATGCATTTATTTAGGCAAGGAACCCATCTGCATCTACCAGTAACGGATTCACAGAGCAATTGCGTGTTTACTGAGGTCACAGGCTGGCAGGTTTTACATATGTTACATGATTTGCACCAATCAATACAGAACGTGAACACATGCTCCCATCTGGAACATATGAGCCTTGAAGGCAGGAATTGAACAGTGATCTTACTTGCACCTGGCACTGTCTGGATTTCAGGGTAAAAAAAATAAAAAATTATTTGTTTATTTTTAATGAGCTGTTAGATTTCTGAGGCACAGGGGCAGGGCCCATTTCACAGCACAAAGCCTGCAGGATGAAGCTCTACCACAGAGCAAAGTTGGGAGCTGCCTCCTTCACCTGGCTGGCCAAGAAGGAAAATTCCAAATTCCATGTGAATGTAGCACAGGACAGGGATCACAACACTGGATCAAAGATCTGCCCTTGCTCACAGTACTGCCAGTGCATATTAATTCTGGCTATGGAAGTAGGGAAAAGAAAGCTTTATCCACAAAGAAAAAAACCAAGTTATTTATATGGGAAATATTAAATGGAAGCCAACCCCAAGGCTGTACCTAGAAACACCTTTCTGAGCCCTTCATAGCCCTTGTTTTTGGTTACCTGTCCATCTCTCACAGCTTCCAGAGGCTCCAGAAACCCCTCATTTTTCCAGACACAGTACTGAAAGCATTTTTCCATGGTGCTGGAGAAGGTTTGCACAGCTCCATCTCTGAGAATTGCGTGAGAGCATTTGCCCCAGATCCTGATTTAAAGCCCTGTGCTCACCCAGCAATGCCCAGAGGATCAAGCCCATGACAAAAATCTTGCTGGTCAAGGCAATTGCTAAAAAAAGGGGAAATGGAAAAATAAAACCCAACCAACCAAACCTGTCATCTGTCCAGATTGCTAACTAAATAACCTGAAGCTGCAATAATTCTGCAAAAGATGCTCTCAGGAGTGTTTTTTACTGTGAAAGTGGTCATAAATAATTATAAAGAAATGCATGTGTGTGTACTTTACAAAGCAAGTAAAAAATTTCTTCCTCTTCAAGCCCAAGGTCTGTGAATAATTTGTGAACAAGAGGAGCAGCTCCATCTATCTTACATGGTGTTTGTTACAAATAATTTGCTCATGTGTCAGGGTGGGAGAAGCAAATCCTCCTCTGGTTTTTGTCTTTTGAAAAGCTTCTATTTATAAACAAGAAAAATTGGATTGATAAGTAAAAGGGGTAGGAATGCGTCTTGGAGATGAATGTGCTCCTGGAGTCTGTGGTGGAGGGCCTGTGACAGCCTTTATGAGGGAGCTGGTGGAAGATTTTAGCACATAGTGCTGAGCCACAAGGGCTAATAGTTTTGTAAGAAAACAAAAGCCAAGCTAAAAAGACCATCTCCAAAGCCTGCTTCCCTCCCTTGCTGTAGGACACCTACTGCAAGCAGGCAAACAGCCGAAATGTGTCAGAGCATCCCAACTTGGAGAAAACTTTTAGAGCTCTCAGGTGTCCCTAGGTGGCAACACTGCTCCTCCAGACCAGCCTGGACCTGGATGAGAGTTCCAGCGCCAGCTTTGGATGTTCTGTGGCTGAGAGAGACCTTAAAGTTCCATTTACAAAGAAAACTGAGGAAAAGAGTATTTATTTAATGCTGGTGGTGGCAAAGGAAAAGTGTAAGCCTGTGATTGCTGGAAGGCTCTGCCATCTGAAGGGAAACTAAAAGAATGACCAAAAACTCCAACAATTTGTTTATTTTAAAGAAATAACAAGATTTTAAAGTCAATTTTGTGATGCTGGGAGATGTGACTCATGATTCCTAAATGCTTTGGGTTGCTACAACTGGTATTTCAAGGGAAAAGCACTATCAGAGACCCAACAGATAAAGAGATTTTGGAGTAAGTTGTGCTGAAACCACCTGTTAGATTAGTAGATCTGAGAAGGCCATTAACTTTCTTCTTTTAATCTATGCTTATTTTCAGCTGACTCTCTGTGCCCACTGGCTGCTCCATCACCAAAATCCAAACCTCTCAATAAAAGTAGCAATTCCATTACGTCAGAGATCAGATACTTTCACCCACCTCTTGATGAGGTGACCTTTGGAGCTGGATAGCACAGTAAAAATTGAAGATTGCAAATATTATAACCAAATACACTATTTGAATTTCATCCCGGGTTAATTACCTGAGTTGTCACATCTGTTAGTGACAATAAATTACAGCAGTAATGGAGAATTTGGTTGCAATGCTACTGCAATACTCACCTTTTGGATGATCTGCTGGTCGAGTATTATCCACTGAAGAGATTCATGAATAATTTTGAATAACTGGACCGATATCTTTAGAAACTGTGCAATTTGCAAACAGGGAGAGAGAAAGTCTCAGACAAATTATACATTGTGGCTTTTCCCTGCAGCTCTGGAAATTGATTTAATTGCCTTATCACACTCCCTACCAGATCTTTTTTTCCCCTGATAAACCTAAAATCTCTCCTCCTATTTTGCTAACAAGAGAATGATTAAATCAGTGAAGCAGGACCCAGCTGCCCAGCTTGGCAGGGCGGTGTTGCTTCCCACTTAGAGAAATTAATAATTTTATTAATGCATAATACAATTTATGCAGCCAGGTGTCTGTGAAACAGTTAAATGAACCAGGGCGAGGCCAGTCCAGCCTCAGCGGGAGGATGCTTCCATGCAGAAGCAAATGAAATGGCTGCGTGCGGCTGCCCACGCGGTGTCCCCGCCGATGCCACCGCCGATGCCACCGCCGATGCTGCGACGCCGCGCGCCA